>CAEGAF010102563.1:0-12556 GCA_903067075.1 Micropoecilia bifurca
GTGTGTGTGTGTGTGTGTGTGTGTGTGTGTGTGTGTGTGTGTGTGTGTGTGTGTGTGTGTGTGTGTGTGTGTGTGTGCGTGTGTGTCGACCAGTGACATGAACGTATGCTGTGGACGTTTCACCTTCCTTCAGTTTGAAATCACTAAACACTGAAACACATGCATACTTCTTATTTCATTTTTTTTCTTTTTGAAGCTGACTTGTGATCATAACCCTGAGACTGTTGGATGATGCTTGTCAAATCACAGCTAAAAACTGTAATAACTCAGACGTCCATCAAAGGATATGTAAAACAATATAGCATTCAAAACATTTGATCCATTAAAATACTTTCTCTTTTTTTCATTATAAGTTTGACTTACAGCAGCATGTATAACTAATATCACTGGTCATAATTAAATTTGAATATCACAACTATTTTTAAGATCCAGCTCCTTGCAGTGAATCATTAAGAGGAATGATTCGATTCTTGCTTGCATTTCTGCGTCAGTTCGCTTTAGAACATTTTGCTGCGCTAATCTGTAAGTGTTTGCTGCATCTATTCCAGCTTTGCACATCTTAACAATTTCATTTATTTATTTTTTACAAATTCTGCATTACGGAGAAGCTCAAGCTTGGACGAGGTGCATCTATCAACAGCAATATCTAAGTACTTTGTCTAGGTCAGTCTACAGTAATTATGCTTTGATCTGATTGTGTGTTTCAGATAGTTTTCTTGTTGGAAAATTAAAATTCATCTCAGTCTCAAGTCTTCTGCCACCACAACACAAGTTTTCTTCCAGAATTATCTTGTAATGAACTCCATATCCGTCTTCCATCTAAGTGGAATCAGTTTTCCTGACTCTGCTGAAGAAATTGATCCCCAGAGCATGATGCTGCCACCACTAAGTTTTACGTTGTGAAGGGTGCTTTCAGAGTGATGTGCAGGTTTGTCTTTGTTTTGTTTTTTAGCCACGCAACATTTTGCATTGTGTCAGATTGTTCTGTTTTTGACCGGACCACCTTTCTCCCCCCACGGTTGCTGCGTCTCTCACATGCTTAATGCTAAGCTCCTGACAAAGCTTCTTCCTTGTCTTAAATAAAGCTCAGATTAGTTGAGTGCATGACTAATAAGTCACCCAGTCAAAATATTCTCCCACCTCTGCAGTTCTTCCAGAGTTACCATATTAATCTGTTTCTCAGATTAATAAACTACCTGACCAGACAATAAGCCTACCTCTCCTGCAAACTTCTCCACAACACTATTCTTCACTTCTCTGGTGTTTTCCTATGTCTTCATAATTTCCCTGCTTGCTAATGAAGCCTTCGCAGAACAGCTGAATTTGTCCTTTTTTGAATACATTACACAGGTGGAGTTCCCTCGCACTGTCAAAGACACATGCTGTACAGGGGTTTCATGGAACAGTTGCATGTCGCTGGTTTCGACGTGCAACTCCACTGTTTGTTGGTGTGACGGGCAAAAGCTTCTGCGCAGAAAATGTATGAAACTAATTTGGTGTTTGTGCCATGAGAAGTAATTTGTTTTTTCTTGACTGAGATTTTTCCGAAAAAAAGAAAATTTCACAGTTATTGAGAATTTGCAGGGTATTTTTTTTCCCAGATCAAGTTCAATGCAATCTTTAAATAAAAAAGAAAATGTAGATAAAATCCTCTACAATATTGCTAAGATTTGATCAATTTGACTTAGGGTCTTCTTAGTTTAGGAAAACTGTGTATTACTTTGCCAAGTTACATGTAATGAAAAATCATGGCTCATCAAAAATATAAAGGCTCCAGCCAAACTCATTGTTCACCTTTATGTATTTGTAAAAGACAGCCTGACACATGATTGGTATAACCTGTTATTATTATGATATTCATTTAATGTTTATGGTATCTGGGGAGCCAGCATGATATAGGGAACAACGTGTCACTGAACAGAGCAGTAATGTCAGCTACATGTGGCAGATCCTTGTGCAGCACTGGTTAGAGGTCTTTGCTTCCTAGAAAAGATGCAGTTTGTGTGTCTGAGTCAGTGTAAATGTCTGTACACTCCTGAATAACATATCAGCGAGCAGGAGTGTTTCACTATGTGTGCATATGCACAAGCAAGTGTGTGTGTGTGTGTGTGTGTGAGCGGCTGTGTCTGGGGGAGCTAAGTGGGCGAGCAAAGGGAGCAGAAAAGACTTGTGCTCATGACACATCTCAGCCTCGGTACACGATGGAGAAGAGGGAGAGAGCATGTACCCCTGCAGCGTTAACTATGATCCCTCACTCACTCTCTCTATCTCCCTCCTTAGGCTCCCACCAGGACAGCCATGATTTAATGATGAGAGAGACCACTTTGATTATTCGTACACAGCAGACTAGTCCGCTGGCCGTGCCGTTGTCTCCCACAAGCACAAACACAGACATGCATGCACCGAGACAAGCAGATACGTTCGCGTTCAGAAACACATAGTGACAAACAAAGACTTCCTGGGCTGCTCTGTGCTGTGCGTCTGTACGCAATGATAAAGAAAGAATGCATGCAAATAGAAAATAATAAATAAATAAAAATAAGCAGAAGTAGAGACATGCTCACACTGTCGAAGACACATGCTGTAAAGGGGTTTCATGGATCAAACTGCATTTATTTTGACTCTACACAGGAGCTTCAGTGAAGTGTTAGTAGGTTACATAGTTACAAAAAATTCTAAAAAATGTATTCTGAATTGTTTGCCTTCATTTGGCCAAATAAATGCTGCAGATTATTTAAGTGATGCTACAGTAAACACAGTTTCAAAGGACCTCTAATATTTTAAAGATTGCATTTTATCACATCATTACAAACAAAAAAGATACTAGATTAGTTCTTTAATTCACATATAGTAAGGCTTATGATGTTTGGACTGAAGCTGGATAGCTTCTGCTAATCACTGACTCCATTTGACAGTTTGTTGTGTTAAGAAGGAGGACAGAATGAGCCTCATTGTTTTTCTCCAGCAGCCATTTTGGACTTGGCAACAGCCTGATCAGACTTCAGTGAACCTCTTCCACAGGAGGAATGAGAAATGATTGAGTGGTAAAAATTATGCTGTACAATAATGTTAACCTTAGTAGATTTTCATAATGACTGTAGTTCACACAAAATAAGAAAGTTGGATGACGTAAGCTAACATTAGCATTTCACCAGATAGGTGACTAGCAAAAGCTAGTGCTAGTTTGATTTTTTTCTCCGCAAAAATAATTGTATTATCTAAATTCAACTCTAATTAGACACTGTAAAGTGTTGTTTTTTCTTTTTAAACTGGTAATATTAATGGAGAATTTAACTTTATATGTGATTTCCAATAGTAATGGTTACATTGTTCCAGCATACATTGCTCCCAAAAAAGACCTACTTTTTGGGGGGGTGTAACTGCAGAAACAGGTTGAAAACATCTGAAGATTGTCAGTCACTGAAAGGGGTAAAGTCACTGGTTGCATCACAAGAGCAACTCTACAATAATCCAGCCCTTATTTGTAAAAAAAACAAAAAAGAATTAATGTATTTGGAGATTTAAGGACAATCTCAGACCATACCATGTCCTCCACTGTTGTTTTGCAGTGTTCTTTTTTTTGTTATTATGTTGAACAACTTTTCATTCCCTGGAACGACCCAACTATACGACGACCCCACCCACTATAGCTGTCACTCATTTGTACTGGAAAATCCTGATGGGTGTAGAGGTACTTCTAGTCGGTTCAAGCTGTGTTGCTAGGTGCTAATGGAAAAGGGCCATTTGGCAGCTTTAATGTTGCTTTTAAGGGTTTTAGGCAATGTCCATGAGTCCATAAACCACTGGTTGTGTTTAATCAACCAGTGGTTGGTTCTATTATTCAAAATTGGGATGTTCTTCACCCTTTAATTTGAGAAAAAACATAGGACTGAAGAGCTAAGGTTATCAGCTATACTGCCAACACTGTTTGGTTCTTTCTATAAATTTCTACTTTTTTCCCCCTTGAATCTTCTTTGAAATTCCATATTCAATAATTTCATGTAGAATTTCAAATGATTAAGCCACCATTTTTTTCTTTCCAAACATGTTTTTGCCTCACTTTTTATTTGTATTTGTTTTATTTTTCCAATCTTTGTCCTTCATCCTTCATGTTTGTCAGTCTTGTTTTATACTAATTTAGATCAGCTCTCTTTGAAAAATTAAATTAATGTAACATACTAATTACAGCATCTACTCAAGTGGTAACATTTCCAGGGCTGAAGCAGAGCAGGTTCATATCTCAATGACTAGTCGGTGCTACACCAACGGGTCACCATTCTAACAATGAGGAAACATTGAGACGTACAAGACTAATACCCAGGTGAAACTTAGAGTTTGCAGTTAACCTAACAAATATGTTTTTGGACTCTCAAAGAAGAATAGTGTCCTTGAAGAAAAACAACTTGGTTGAGGCCGAAAACATGCGAGCGCCGCACAATGTTGACTAGATTTGATCACAATGGATGGACGGATGCCTGCACACGAAGAAGTTATTGATAACAGTAAAATGTAACAGTTGGTCTCTACTTTGTATGCTAAACTCAGACCAACAATTTGGAAGCACATGTTGCACACACACACACACACACACACACACACACACACACACACACACACACACACACACACACACACACACACACACATCCTACGCACAACATCCACCCACACAAACAATCACACAGATCCGCTGAACACGTTTGCCTTTGTTTCCACACGCTACCTTTCCATGCTAGAAGCAGAAAAAGAACAAAATCAAGGAGTTGTGCTGCTTTCATGTGTCTATATTTGCACGTGAGGTGCTTGTATGTTAGTGTGGGTTTTTGTTTTGTGTGTCAGACTTGGGACTGCCTATGTTTAAACCTCATTTCTTATTCCGATCCAGCCCCGCCCTCTCCCTCGATCCCCACACCATCATTGCCTTACTCACTGCCCCCGCCGAGAAAGCTGTTGATTTATTTTGCATAGCAACTATGAATTTTAAGTGAGTCCTATAACTGGTTTCCTCTGCCCCTTCTCTAATGTTATTGCTCCTTAATGGGAACTTATTTCCCCATCCAAATCTTAGACCTTGGCAACACGAGTTAGCATCAGTGAAGATCATGTTTGCTCATTTGAGCAATTTTAAAAATAGCACCAATGAAAATTTTTGGTGTTTTGCTGCCTACACTACAGTGTGACTATATTAATTTATCTGTGCAATAAGAGACATTTCAGTCTCTCTTTGACCTTGTATCAATATGGCTGTGCAAGTGTGGATGAATCAAATATAACACGTTATCTGATCTTTACTGATCTTAGTTGTGCTCCAGTGCCTCACGCTAAGGTGAGGCTTTTTTATCTTCTCATCTAATCTCCCTGCATCTACCAGGCAGCACTCCCTTTGCCCCAGGCTAAATGTATTCTTTTTCATAGTCTGTAATTGCTCCGTTGATGTGTATTTCTTAAAATGCAGCAGTAATGCAGGGCTCTGATACTAAAAAAGCAGATGGAAAGAGAAAGACGTATGAGTAGGAAGACAAGGGGAAAAAAAGGGAACGCAGAGGAGGTAAAAATGAGAGGGAGGTGCAGAGAGGTATGGAGGGATCAGGCCGGAACAGAAATTGGGGATGAGTTTGGGTGTTCATCTCCTTTGACCGCACAGTCACCTCACAGTGTGAGACATTGCCATTTTTTCTGTAGCACAATAGAAGAATAACGCTCGAAACATTTATTTAACACCAAAAAAACCTCAATTATCCACAAAACCATCAATTTTACAACACAATTAGTTGTATAGATCTCTGAAGCAAGTCAATGTTTCACTTCTGATTTTTGTTTTCACAATTGGCTGTAATAGTAGTTTGATCAGTTTTACATATGGTTTCTTACGCTTAAATTAGATATAAGAACGTTAATGAAAATTATACAAACCTCTTCACCTTTCTGTAAGTATGAGAAAAATAAGGCAATGATCACAAATTTGTTTTGTTAACTATGACATATGTTTTACTTACACCTAAAACAACATTCAATAGCTGAATATACATCAGATTAAAAAAATAATAATTCAGAAATGAGGGCTTACTGAAAAGTATGCCACAGGTTGCTTAAAGGCTGGACATTTTATTTGACAAATGAGCCCCATCAGGACTCATATTCTAATTTAGTAAATATGGTTTGTTACTTGTTTCTCCATTGGTGGTTGTATGATGTTTGTAGAAATGACTTTGTATTTTTGTTTTTTTATAATGCAAAGCACTTTGTTGCTGAAGCATCATGTACAAATAAACAAGTGTGGCTGATTGACTTTAGTACACTGGAAAAATGGTTGGAATTGATAACTATAACAATAATTTCTGTTTTTCAAACTGTAATTGTTTTTTACTTCACATATTCAGTTGTGAAAGTCCGAAAGACATAATTTTCACTAATTTACCAATACTCAACTTGACTCCTCACAGACCTCGCGGTAGAAAATGTTTATTTTTGGAAAAAATTACATTGATGTTGTTTTTTTTTATATCTACATCAGATTACAGTTTAAAGACATTTACAGAAAGTAATACTTACTCACTTTGTAAAATGCTGCAATTATTCAAAATGTGCTAATTCAGCAATCCAAAATGTTCCTTTAGATATGAATATCACCATTAAACAGAAACTTTAAAACTGCTGTTTTACCTTCTGAATCTTTCTGGACCAGATGGCGGTGTACAAACACAGAAAGACAGAGTGCAAATAAAGCAGAGAAACATGCAGACTACTCTTCCCTTGAGGCCCATGGCAGCTTCTAATTGAGGTATTGACTGATTTAAATGAGGCAGAAATGCACTCAAGAGTTCAATCGTCTCATGCTGACATTCACAACTGCACACACTGCATGGGGCCAGAATGCACAGATTGCACCAGGCATGGACACACCAATATCCTCAATAATTAAAAAAACACCCTCAGTAAGAATAAAGACTAAAATATGACCATGCGAGTAATGTTTATTTAAAAGTGAAAACAGAAAAAACATTGAGCTGCAGATAGTATCAGCAGGAATACATCTTGTATTAAATAGCATCATTGGCTTTTTAGCGCTGTTGTTTATGTTATATGTTGTTTTGTCCCTGCAATTTCACGGCTATTTGTTCTTTCCTCTCTTTCTGCAGGAGTAGAAGCAGACTTCTATTCTTTATCCTTCTCTCTCTCTTCTATTCTTATTTCCCTCTTTATCTTTTCAGTTTGGGCCATCTCTGCAAATTGCATTTGAAATAAACACACATATATAAAACAGTGGGGAAAAAATTAAGCCTCATGGTTGTTCCACCAAATATTAATTTCTGAACTTTTCCTGAGTTAAAACATTAGTATTGTTGTTTCTAAATGAATTCGAACTTTTTTTTCTTTGCATTATTTGAAAGCACTCCATCTTTTTTTTCTATTTTGGCCATTTCTGATTTTCTGCAAATATTTTTTTGCATTTTTGCTTGGAATTTCGGAGACATGTTGTCAGTAGCTCATAGAATAAAAGAACAATGTTCATTTTACTCAAACATTTACCTATAAAGAGTAAAATCAGAGAAACTTTAAGTGATCTCTTAATTTTTTCCAGACGTGAATATGTCTGTGTTGTAATGGTCCAGTTGTGAAAGTAAATGTGTTGGGTTTCTCCCTGGCACTCAATTCTGAGTGCTACACTGTTGGATAGGACACACATGAAAAAAGAAAAAAAAAGAGTACAGTAATGGTCTCCACTTTTCCAACCGCTCATGTGAGTAAGTACTCCTTTATTGAAAGCGTCTTGAATACTTAAGTACATTTTGGGAATTGAAATGTGAAATGTGATCTGCTGATGAGTGAAAAGAGTGTGGCTGAGCCAGCATGTAATGACTACAGACACCAATAACGACAACATTAGAAACATAGAGTATTATCTCAGGGTAGCAAGAAAATAGGGCTGCATCTGAGCTAAACTAACTCATAAAAGACGTAATATTGCAACAAAAAAAAGTATGATTCAGGTCTAAATGTGGGGCACAAATAGCGACATTTGATGAAATTTGATAGTGTACTTTTACGTGTGATTAAAGGACAATTTTAGCTTTGCATCTGTAAACACATAAATGTGACGTCACATCACCACCATATGAGCAACAACAGAATTTAATAAAAGTAAGAGGAAAACAAAATTTATTAAAAAAAGATATTTTTAAATCGAAGGGTTTTTAAAAGGAACCATAAAGAGTCTAAATAAATGCAATCAATGTTTCTGTAATTGTACAATATACAGCTTAACTTATCAATAACCCAAAAACAGCATAATAATTGAAGCAAGCAGCTGCAGCAAAGTGCACTTAAATCTTATTGCTGTTTAATGATACATAGATAACATAAACAGCACTAAGATCAGAGACGTTTAAGCTTGAAGCAGTTTTCTACTTAATCATATACCATATTGTATCTAATATTTAAAATTTGAGTCAACAACCTTTTATTTCAATGCTTACTTTTATTTATTAAATCTTACTTAATGCTGAGAATATGTGAGATTCTGAGGCCTTGTTGTAAGAAAAAGTTATTTGAGTGGACCATAAAAATGTAACTGAAGATCCCTGCAAAAGGTTTTGTTCAGAAATTACAACAATGTTGAAATACAAAAAAAACCCTAAGAGCACTTTATGTTGCCCCTCATAACAAATAAACCTACACAAACGCAGAGATAGACACATTTTCTCAGCAGAGATACTGTTTCAAGGCTCTGGAAGAGAGTGAGAAAAACATGCCGTCATATCCGTCCTCCTTACATGTGTGTAAAATACATGTGCATATACACCACCAGGAAGCAAAAAACACCAGTCTGAATAAACTCATGAATAAACTGATGTGCTTTTCTGCTACCGACAGAAAAGCACATCAGGTTGTTCTATAAAAACCAACCATGTGCCAAGAATATCAGGGCTATGTGACATTACAGCTGCTTTTTGTAATCCCAGTGTTAAACATATAAAGTATACTCTTTTAATAAGCTTGAATTTTCAGTTGCAGGTCTTTATGACCTTACATCCATTTTGTGTGTATAATTTAAGCTACAAGTCGAGTCCACAGTAGCTTCTACCAGGATTTTCTTTCTCTGTGTGTGGTAGAACGTAGATAAGTGAGGTTAGCACAGCCATAGGTCAGCTTGCTGCATAGCAACTGGAAGCCACAGTCAGAAAACTGACCTATGAAAACACAGTATGTTTGTTTCTGAGTGGGCTTCTGCAGTACTGACAGCTTCCCAGCCTTGAACACTGGGAGACATAATCACAGCGACACATAAGCATCTACGGCACGTCAGCGGATATCACTGATATAAAAACGCAGATTTACCCACGAGGAAAGTTCCAAACACATTCTCTTCTTTCAGAGCGGCCATGCACCGGGTCAGACCAAAACCCCCTGTTTCAAACAGATAAAATCTCCTCTATTGTGGTGATGATTAGTAAAACGTACACGTTTCCAATATATCAGACGGACGAGGGGAGAAGGAGACACAGAGGAAGATAAAACAGAGGCAGCAGCCCATCAGCAGGGAGGCTCATACTCCAGTTTGATGACTGTAAGTGAAATAAGCTCTCCTCACATCTAAGCGCCATGAAAATGTGGAGCCACTCCTGGCGCTGCAGGGAGGACTGGGGGGCGGGGGGCGGGGGGTGGGGTGGGGTGGGGGCACGCTGATGCTTAGCAGAGTCTGTGATTTTTATCACATAAAGTACTGAAGAAAGAATTGCTGCGCTTGCCGTTGTTAAATTGACACTTTCCAAAACCCTGAATTTGAGTCTTAGATTTTTTTTCTCTTTTTCTCCTAATATGCTTTAAAGTGATGATCACCATCAAGCTTATTTTCACTACCTGGCATCAGAATCCCATTAACACTGAGGATTTAAAATTTTTCTCTTAATTTCTGTTCTTGTTGACAACAATTGCAAAACACACAAACCCTCAGATTTGACCTTTAACCAACATAAAGCTCGTTATTCCTTCAAAATGTGCAAACAATCCTAAAATTAGGCCAAAAAATAAAATAGGGCTTCCTTTTCATCTCCCACCATGGTGTTCTGGTGCCAAAGCTGGTTCTGAATTAAAATTATCTCTTTTTCCTTATTATGAAAGGAAAAAGAGATGATTTAGGGCTGTAAAACCTCTTTCTTCATGATTCTGAGTAAAATATGAACTTCAATCTGTTAAACTACTACTTTGAATCTTAATTCCCAAGTCTACCCCTTACAGTACAAAGTAATGGAGCAGAATTAGTTTGTTCATCCTTGTTGTTATCCAATGATCTATGAACTCCAACACAGTTTAGCAAAGCTTACTCAAACGATGTCATAATCTAATTTTGACAAATTGAGGTGTGATGATTATCGCGGGCTTCATGAAACAAACAAACAAACAAACAAACAAACAAACAAACAAACAAACAAACAAACAGAAACTACAGCTCGTCATTAAACACCAGTTCTTACTTTTGACGGTGAGGTACATGGACTTGCTGACATCAGCTCCGACGTCGTTGCTGACCTTACACAGGTAGAAGCCGCTGTCGTCCTCCAGAACGTGTTTGATAAGCAGCGAGCCGTTGCTCAGCAGCTGGATTCGAGAGCCGCTGTTCAGAAGGATGGGCTGAAACTGGGGGACGCCGGCACCTGATGCAAGATTAGGCAAAAAAAATAATCGATGTTTTTTTTAGGAAAAGCAGATTTGTGTAGCTCATACTGTAAATAGAACATGTCTTACAGATTTCCTGTTACATTTAAAAGTTTTACATCATCAGACAAACTAAAGTAAGAAAACAATTTTCAAATAATGATTCAAATTGTTAGGGGAATCCAAACCACATAACTGTCTGTGCCGTGTTTTCTTAGCAACAGCTGCAATCAAGCGATTGCAGAAACTACCGATGTGTCTTCTGTGTGGAGAAATTTCTGGCCCAATGAAAAATGGCTTTAATTCAGCAACATCAATGATTTTCTGAGCAGGAGCACACAATCTAAGGTCACACATTCTCTTCAGACATTGACTAGGCCACTCCAAAACCTCCATTTTCCAGAGGTTAAATTCCTGTTGAATTGCTTTGATCACTGTCATAACCTGAAAGCATCTGAGCTGAAGCTCATGAAGTGATGCCTTCATGTTCTCTCTCATGACATCCTTCCAAAATATCATATCAAAATCCACTTTCCAAAAGGAAAGTAATCTTTGTTTGAGTGAAGCACTTCAGCAATAAGTGCTTCAGCAACTTCCGCCGGTATTAAGACAGAGTTGCTGAAAATCTTTATCCGACTGAGGGGTCAGTTCCTTCTGTCTATGGAAATAATGGACACAGCCAAGCGGTGAGCAGCAAGTAACACTGAAATGACAACAAACTTTCTTTTAGACATGAATTCATTGTGTGTGGATATTTTGTCCTGACCATTATTTTCATAGCATCATGCCTTCTGCTTATGTAAGCACTGTGAGCCCATGTTTAGCTCCTTGAAGACAAAACCGCACTGCCTGCTTTCAATAGTATTATTGCATAAACAGCTTGGTATTGTTGCTCCAAATTCATTTAGTGATGTTCTTAACGCTGGAGTTAGATAACTCACTAAATATCTTGCCGTCAAGACATATTTATTCATACTGTGGTAAAATGGTCTGCCTTGAGCATGTAAGACTGGATGGACAAGTCTTATGTTGTTGTTGTCTTTTAATCAATTTGGGGATAAAAACTTTGTGTGCTGCTAAATTATCATATTTTTGATGTCGAATTTAAAAAATGGCTGAATGAGGTTGAATGCTACGCTCTATTCAACGTCTTCCATTTAAGTTATTTCTTGATCCTACTGTGTGATTATTGAAAGTTAACCAACATTATTGATAATTACGCTTAATTCAGAACATAGCAAGTAAGATAACTACATATTCACATAAAGGTAGGCTAGTTACATGGATTATTTCCCAAAAATGTATCTATTTGACAAATGCTTTGCTTATTTACTCAGTATAATTTTCTCTCATTTGAAGATCTGAAGCATTTTAGAAGAAATATGGAAGAAATCTATAAGGGGGAAAGATTTCTCACAGTCCTGTATTTGCATTGCTGCTATGTTTACCTGCCCATATGGGAATACAAACCAAGTTACACCTTTCATTTTGGTGTACAATGTATAATGATAATATATGTTAAGATGGGTGTTTGTTAATATCTTATTGAACTATTGAATATAGAGAAAATGATAGACATTCTAAAAAACACAACTAAAGCAAAAAAAACAAACGTTGTAATAATTTCCTACAGATCTTATTTTAAATACTACAAACTATTTTACTAATAACTCAGTCAGCTCCATCCGTTCACTGTGATCCAGAGTTAGACAGACCCAAAGCCTCTCATGAATTCACAGACAGACCCCATCAAAGACAGAAAAACACATCTGATTCTTTTATTCCTTTGATCATTGAAGCTGGCCGGCACACACACACACACGCGCACACACACACACACACACACACACACACACACACACACACACACACACACACACACACACACACACACACACAC
>CAEGAF010102585.1:0-21242 GCA_903067075.1 Micropoecilia bifurca
ATGCAGGTCCCCGTTTTTCAACTTTTTACTTCTCACGGATGAAAATAAGAACCCCCCCCCCCCCGGCACCCCCCCCCCCCCCCCCCCACACACACACACACACACACACACGCATACACACACATACACACTTTCAGTTCTGTCTTACTGCGAAGCTGGATTCCAGTTGTTTGCTGCTCTGCGATTTTATTTCCTCCCATACAGCATAAGCTGAGCAGTTAGAACAAGAAAGAGGATGATGGAGGCGGGGAGGGGCAGGGGGGGAGATTGCTGCCGTGGGGGAGGGGAGAGCCTGGATGCTGAGGCAAATGCTTGAGTGTGGAGGCTGTTGGAAAGAGAAGGAAAGGGAAAAGGAGCAGGGCTGCCAACCATCTCCACACAAGGTGGGGAGTCAGGCAAAAGGAGCATATGGCTGCGGGCCATTAACACAGCCGGGAGAGGACATATTAGCAAGTGAAGGCAGAGCTGAATGCTGCCATAAAGGGAAGCACTTGAGCAAAAAAATGTCAATCAGTGGATTTCCTTTAGGCTAAACAGCCAGTATTGGTCCAATAGGGGGAGAAGCACACAGACTCTGTCAACCTCGACTGGGAAAGATTTTTTCTTTATTATACACCGATACCAGATGGGATTTTTTTCTTCTTCTTCTGAAAAACTTAGTGAATTAATAATAGCTATAATCTCATATTGATCGCAGTTATTACATCTTCTTACGGTAAGTCACGAAGAGGAGTTACAGCTGGAAGCAGGCAGACAAAGGAAGGGATTTTTATGCCTTAAGTGGTCTCACATTTGGACGGCACTTTAGAGAGAGGAACTCACTGTTGAGGAAGAATCCCTATTATGTTTTGTTAATTTTTTGTCACTTCAACCTGACAGCATATTATTCCAGTAAACTGAAGCCTGACAGAGGCAAGAATAGAATGAAGAAATCCCAGAGGAGTCAGTCTTTAGAACATGTTCACGTGATTCTGTGTTTAGGCCCCAGGATTGATTCACCTGCACTTTGTGGGACCGTCACAATCAATGCTTGCCATAGAGTAACGCTGCAAATACAATACGTGATAACCTCTCCAACAAACAGAGCACAATGTTATCTCAGTTTATGTCATGTAACTCTAATCTCTAACTGGTAAGGCAATGATCAAACCACACACTTCAATGAATTTTATTGGGATTCTATTTGAAGGATCAATTAAAGGTAGAGTCAAAAAAGAATTCACGAGAAATAATCTATAGTAATGTAGTGTGAAGGTTAATTTAGCCAACTTTACTATTTTACCCCTAAATAAAATCTATTTACCATCAGAAGCCATGTAATTAGTTAATAAAGTGTCATTTCATTTTAGAATAAATCCAACCATTCCATGCAGGCCTCAAAAGTTTTGTTGAGAACATAATAAAACAAAAAGGACAGTGAAAACCAAGAAATGCAGCAGACAGGTCATTGATAATAAAGTTCATTCTACAGACATGTTGAAAGCATAAAAAATTAAAATGGTACAACTGCCGACCTGACAAGACATGACTGCCCACCTAAACTTACAAGCCAGGCAAAGAAAGGACTTATCAGAAAGCTGCCAAGACATCCATAGTCTTGCAGCAGCAGACAGCCATAGCTGAGCTGGAAGAGGATCATAGTGTTACACAAATCTGGTTAGCAAAGAGTGGCAAAAACAAAACCATGTTAATTGTTTTTAAAAAATCCACAAGGCTCCCTTTTGCAATTTAATATAAACAGTTGTAAGGCACAACCCAAGAATGTTGAAGAATATAAATTCAGATATTCGTTTGTCAAAAATAGAACAATAAGTTAAAAATGAGGATTGATAATTGTGGCAAATGTTGAAATGTGTAAATACTTTTTGAGGTCTCAGCTCTGAGTAAATAATTACCAAAGAGGCGTCCCTCTCAGGCTGGGAAGGAGAGCTGGGGGACAGGCAGTTGATTCCAACTCAGACGTGTTGCAAAACTGAGAGCTCTTGCAGCTTTGGTCACACAAGTTCATCCCCATGTATTCCACCATGCCTCCTCTGCCAGTGATTTGTTTCCATCCAACAGGGACCTGACAAATCCCTAAAGACACAATTACTGTGCACCCCCTTTGGGAAGACGGCACAGTTCATCTAAAAAGGATAATGAATCCAGGATGTCATAGCGGCTTCGTTGCAATGCCCATTATCTTCATCCTGAGCACAATTATTGGATGTACACTCGGTAGATTATGTTGTTTGTTTTTTCTAAAATTAGTAATGTTAAGTTTGCTGTTTCCTTTTACAATGTGCGAGCAAAAGCAGGCTGTCACAGTGATAAGTACACACAAAATTAGCATCCCAACAAATCTTATAAAGCTTATGAAAAGTCATGTTTAAAGAGCGAGAGGTGCTGACATGCCTTTCTGGTGATTTTGTGGCAGGGTTTTTTGCTCATTAGTAATGGGCAAAATTAAATTGCAAATGTAGCACATTACACACAACACAGTGCAACACAACACAGGGTATTCAAAACATAAGATGGACCAATTATCACCTCTATGACACTGTGTAAAACAAGATGATGTGCTTAGCCATTATTTACCGCATAAGTGGCGTGATAGAGAGCACAAAATTTTAAACAATTCCCTGGTACTGTGTCTGTAAATTGGAAATGAACTGCATGTATCACACAGCATTGGCAAGCTTCATAAAATTAAAATCCAATAATACGGGTTTTGCAATTTGAAATAAAGCAAATAATCATGCAAAATTGAAAACAAACAAATTGTAGGGAATTTATCAGATTAGTCACTTTGGTAAAAAAAAACAAAAACGATTTGAATGTATTCAGAAAACACGAGTATTTTTTCAAAGTGGCAAATTTACTCAATATGGATTTATCTTAAACAAATTTGTTATATAAAGTGACTATATTTACAGCCATTTACTAAAATATCACATTGTTTACAACTGCAATCCATAAAACATATAGAATATAAGGTTGACATATGTAGTGAGGGTTGTTTATGAGAAAAGCACTTCTTATAACTCTGCTGTGATGTCAAATATTTTAAATGCGGAACATCATTAAGTGTCATAAATCTTAGGTAGCAGCAGAAAAGGCAGCTCATGTTCATGGTGGCGCCAGAAAACAGTCACTAGCATAATCACTGCAGTAGTCTGAGCTAGTTTGCTGCATATGCTATTAGGAAATGTCTGAATGAGTAATATAGACTCTCTTCAAAGGTTGGGGTTATCTGTGTAAATACAACCATCATAAATCCAAATCGGATGTGGAAAAAAGTGCAGTAAAGGAGTTAGGTGTCTCACAGCACTCTCCAAAATTAGATTTTGAAACTGGTATCAACAAAAACAGGCTGTAGAATGACATGCTACTGTAATTATGTTTTATTTTGACCAATGCATGGTGGAAGAACTCACAAACTGTCCTCAGTTTTGATATAAAATAACCTAAAAAGTACATTCCACAGAACAAAAATGTTTAGAAATTTAATAAAACAGAGAACTTAAAGAAAAATGCAAGTGGTGCCTTTGACCTCAACAAATTCCTATATTTGGATCTACACTCTATGTAAGGTCCATTCTGTTTTTGACTCTAAAAACATTATCCATGTTTATCGTCCTAATGTGTAAAAGAGTCATTAAATGCATTGCTTAAACTGGCAAAGGAAGCGACTGACTGAAACACTCTGGAATATGAGCACCGTAAGGATCGTATGATGTTAAGCCTCTGCAGAGCAGGCAAAGCTCAGTAGGGACAGAGATTTATCTCATGAGCTTTCACCTTGAGCACATTAGATTTAATTGGAAACTCCGGTTCTCACCTCCGTTCCAGCTTTTAACTTCCCCACTGAACCCAGTTTAACCCTATGACCCACAGGGCCGAGGCGAGGAAACGCTACACTGAAGCAGAGAGGACACGCTCTCGCAGTAATGACTCCGAATGAATTATGGCCAGTTTCTCAGGTCTTTCACAACTGCCTGAGCTGCAGGGTTTGGTCTCGCTACTGTTTACTGGAGTCTGTGACGACCTCAGGCCACCGGAGCCACAGCCTCATACTTGTATGAATAAGTCAGGCCTGTGGCATAACAGAAAGCGCTCGGTTTTCATTTCAATTACTCCTGCTAGTGATAAAACATAGATTGAGCCATGACATTGGCTGCTTTGCTAATCAGTGGCAATAAATGTGTCCAATTAATTATGCAGACTGGCTTTACCCCGAGACAGAGTCTACATTAAAGTAATTATTATTCTCAATTTTATTTTTCCCGTGTATGCGTTGCAAAACAACTTAATTGAAATTATGATTATAGTATTGAATGACTAAATTAGTTCTTCCACTGCACAACACAGATGGATGATTTTATTTAACTCAGCTAAAAACTATGATTAATTAATGTTATAAAAAACACAAAGACAAGAACCTAAGAAAATTGAGTATTGAAATTTTATCACCTCAAATGGTTTATTTTATTAGGAAAATATGTGATAGACCAAAAAATGCTGAAAGTAAAGCCACCTTTACTTTCAGCAAGTAGAACTGCAAATCCTTATCTTTACTTCTTAACACCTGTTCATGTCAAATCAAAAATTTCTTAAAATTAGTTGGATAAGATGGCGACTGTCTATACTTTAAGTAGACCATTCTAAAAAAAGTAAATAAGTTTTGATTTTACTTTTCCATAGTAAATGGTTGATCAGTTTTGGACCATGCTTTTGCTGTAGGCAGTACATGATTTGAGATAAACCTCAATTGGTATGTTTTTGATAGCAAACACTTTCTTCCTTCCTCAAAGAACATATTTAGTTGTTGACTAAGATCTGTTGTTCTAAAATCTGTGTTTAAATTGGCAGATTCTCCACCTGAGCTGTACATCTCTGTGGCTCCTCCAGAGTTAAAAGTGGCCTTTTGGTTGCTACTTTGATTGATGTTCTCCTTGCATTAGTCAGAGATCAATGAGTTATAATGGACAACTACGTCTTAGCAGGGTCAGAGTTGTACCACGATCTTTCCATTTTCGGAAGGTGGAATGAACATAAATTGCAAAGCTTAGAATATTGTTTTAAAATGTAAATATTTTTCCTAAGTGTTCCTAAGTCTTGATGACAATGACATTGTTCAATAATGTATTATAATAGCCCCTCCACACTGTGAAGTATCTTATTTTAATTTCAGTGGTCAACATAGACGCAACAGCCTCAGGCCACTTTGCTTTTTATACTGTAATATACTCAATTTCACCATCAGATTACGCAGACTGTCACACATTTTTATAACCTCAAAAAATTCTGCGGCATCAGCTAGAAAGTTTTCATACATTTATTGTGTATGCCTTGTGTGTCCCACTGCTTGAGTCAACTCAACTGCAACACAGATTTCACAGCAACAACTTCAGCTTTCCTTTGTCTCACTTTGCGGACGCTTCCCTCACCTTCATATGCTACATTCTTGATATTGAGCGTGATTGCATGACACCGTTTTTGAATATTTTAGCTGACATTTATTTGACCACTTGTGGCATTCAGAGTATTAACATGTCCTTAGTTGATCGTTAAGTATGAAAAACAAAATAATGATGCTGATGAAAGTGAAATACGATGTAATATTGCATCATCAGTGATTTCCAAAACCCAAATTGGAGACTCATACTTATCAGAGCCTAATATTCCACCAAATGCATATAATTTCCTTTTCTATGGACCCAAGTAACATGTGCTTCAACATTCCAGCAAACACAGGAAACAGTATAATATCAACACCACAATCTTTTGAATCTACACTAACATGTTAAGATATAATTTAATAAATGTGTTTTTTATATTAAATAAGGTGTTCCGTTAGTCTCTCCTAATTTTTTGGGGGTGTTATAGAAAAAGAAAGTTGAACCCAAATGCGTGCTGAACCTTTCTTATTTTTGTCCATAAATAACTGAAAACCATGCATTATTTTGCTTCCATTTCAGAATTTCCAATTTGGTTCTTGACTATATGGTAATAAGTAAATAAGATGAAGACAAATCTGTGAGGGGCTGCACTCTTCAGTTGCAGTTTTCAATAATCTAGACATACATATATTTATATGGATGTACACATGTATAGTAAATAAATATACATTACTTGCAAATTGAGGATGCATGTATCCAGCTCTGCTATCCCAAACAAAAATAATTTGATGATATGAATGTACCTGGGATATTCTTTCTGTGTTGGGTTACAGAGCAATACATAAAACAGAAAGCAGTTGCAAACAATTTAAATAAGTTTGCAACATAAGCCAAAAAAAAAGAAAAGCGTGGATTGGGTTTACTCATAATTTTCCTCATGAAACGTGATGCAGTGTTTCATGTCCAACACACTCCAGGTTAGGAAATCCCCCCTCAACATCCAGGTTTTTAGTGAGCTCAGTAAGTGGAATGTGTTTGCCTGTTTTACAGCCATGCTGTGTCAGTAAACGGGTCACATAAAAAGAGGCAGAAAAACTCACAGGAAACACAAACACAAGTAACTTCATGAATATTAACAGAACTGAATCGCTGCCAAGCAAACGGCATCCTAATAAACCCTAAAAGAAATGCTCAGCAATTATAGCATGGGCTGGAAAACATTTCAAATCTTGATTTATTTATTGCATTTTAGGAATTTAACTGCAACAGTAATAATGATCATACACAAGTTACACATTTTGCATGAAACCCAAATCTCTCAAAAAGATAAAAGGTTTATGCTGATGATACACTTCATGCTCACTGCTTTTCATTGCCGATGAGTGAATTTAAAAACACTTCAGAGCTTCAGAAGGTTTTTTTTAGACTGAAATGTCAAAATGAAGAAAAATAAAAAAAAAAATGCTGTTGAAATTTCAGGGACAAACCGATGTGCAATGAAACATCTTTTTGTTCTTTATTGAAAATGAGTCCTTTGGAAAATAACTGATCAGCTTTTTTATCTCTGCTGGCTGAAAAGTCTCTAATCTGACAGGTGCAGGGTCTTAAATTACTCACGCCTTTGCTTAATACTACTGTGTGGCATTCGTACAGGAATGTTTTGGAAAATGGATTTAGTTGCTGATTAGTTTCTTAGCTGCAGAAACCTAAACGTCTGTTACTGGCAGTTACAGTTTATTTTGGGATCTTAAGAATCAGCGTCGCTAATCAACAGATTGCTTCTGGCTTGGTGTTTAAGCTCTCATAAAGTTGGACTGTATTACTGGTTTAACTGGGACAGTTACCTAAATTTCCAATTCATTTATTTGCTTAAATATTATTAAAGGTTTTCTAGATTTTTTCTTTTTTTTTGCTAACTTTCCTGCTGTATTTCTCAGTTTGTTGCTTTTTATTTCCTAACAAACCATTGAGACCTTCAGAAAACAGCTGGATTTGTAGTGAGATAAAAGTACACACAGGTAGACTGTTCACAAATTCTATAATTTTAAAGGCAATCAATTGCTGTAGATTTTATTTATGGGCATGAGATTTAAAGGGAGTTGAATGTATATGTGCACAACACACTTTTCAGCTTTGTACAAAAAGATTACAATTATTTTCCTTCTACTTCACATTTAAGACCTGCTTGGCCCGTCGCAAACTCAGTAAAATAAATTGAGCTTTGGTTATAATTTGAAAATGTCCCAAGAAATCTGAGTATATTTGCAAGGCACTTTCTATCATTACCTCATCAATGATCGCCTGTTTGCAGAGCTGCACAGAAGCAGAAATTTCATATACAGACGAGCGCGGGTGTGCCACTGACTGCCAGCCTGGCCTTGTTCAAGCACCTGCTCCTGTACACACTGACACTCACTCAGAGCCCACAGAGACGCCGACCGGCTCCTTTCCCCTGACGTGAAATTCTGCCTTTGACATCTCTGATATAGGTGTCCTTTGAGCCCTGAAGCAGTTTACGGCAGCAACATGAGATGCTGACAGCAAACTCCAGAAATGTCATTCTGGAGTTTTTACGTATGAATCGCTGCACAATGAAGCCTGAATTGAAAAAACAGATTGGGAGAGTTAGTTTTCACTAGTTTTTTTTTTGTTTGTTTGTTTTTCCTTTTGACTTGGTTTTTACTCTAAATTCTGGTTGGTATTCAGCTAGGCTTCGAATTGTTTTTTTACAAAGAAGGTTTTAATTTTCTCTGGTTTTCCACACTTAGTTAAAATTATATATACACGTTAAAGACACACAATTGCATAATGGCTGGTTAAAAGTTGCAATGTACAGAGATATCACATAGTTTTTGTACTTATTGAAAAGATTCTAACTTACACCTGACTGGACATTTCCCCTTCTGCTCTTATGGGGATTGCTAAAACTCATTCAAATCGACTGGTTCCCCACAGAAGACCAAAAATGTTCACTACAGTTCAGAGGTTTTCCATAAGTCTAATTTTGCCATTTCGCCATTCCAACATTCATTCCGATGTGTGTTTGAGATCATTGTCTTGTTGGAATTTGTAATTCTGACCAAGTTTCAACCATCTAGCTGTTGATGAATTTGGATGTAGTTTTCCTTCGTAATCCCATCCACCTTGTGTAAAGCACCAATAACACTGGAAGAAAAACAGACTGACCCACAGCATGATGCGGCCACCAAAAATACCAAAATATTAAACGTATTTAATATTTTGGTATTAAATAAGTTAAGCTGGAGATAAGCCTATTTCCAGCTGGCCAGAACGCCAGCTGGAGATAGGCACCAGCAACTCCCGACCCCATTAAGGGAAAAAGGGTGTAAGAAAATGGATGGATGGATTAAACTTATTTGTTGTAATAATTTTTTGGTGTGATGATGTTGATTTTGGAACTGGGGTTTCTTAGAAATACAACCTTCTCAGTCTACATTTATATGACATTACTGGTTTGGTAATACTCACAAAGTTTTTTTTCATCAGAGGGTGACACTCTGGATTAGATGATAAAAGCATTGATCCAAAATGTTATGCAAGAGTGGTCAAATATCCAAAAAAGAATTGTAATAAGTGTGATTTTTCTGCAGCTTGCTAAGAGAAAATATTTGTAGGTTTGAGAGGCTGTATGCATGAACTTGATTGCATATTTTGGAACTTGTGTTTTAGGGAAAAAAAGCGGATCACTCAATTCTTTTTTTGAAAAAAATCATACATTGTATTGTCAACCTACACTAAATAAGAAATGTTTAAACAAATAATTAAAAGTCCAAGATTATAATGGCAGTTATGATGTTGATACACAAAACTCTAAAAGGAGCTTTGTCAAATTGTGAAACAAAACCTGAGTTAAGTCAGTCAAAGATATTATTTAATAATAAAATCCATCACCAAGAGCATTGAAAACTGAAGCTAAAGCCATTTCCTCTGCCAAATACATCAACATAATCAGTGAGTGCCTTTAATGATAATACTTTTAGCAAGATGTAGCAACGGACAACATATTGCTTAACAACTGAGCAGATTGTTGAATATGAGCTTCACTAATCCTAACCATGTCTAAATGAAAACAGTGGTGGTGTTTGCATTGGTGGTGGCTGATGACATTTGGCTTAAGTTTAAGATGACTTTCCAAGGAAGCAGGACAAGTATGACCTCCTCTAGGCATTTAAAACTCAAGGATGCCTGGAGGTGAAATTGGAGAGAGCGGGTTTGAGGATTTCATGTGTAGAAGCTAAGAAGTTAAGAGCTGTTACACCGAGGCATGAGCCTGAAGTGGGGTTTCCTAATGAAATTATCAATGGAAACAGTTAATAGTCTCAACTGATTTTAAAAAAAAAGTACATAAATAAAAAGTTTTAATTTGTTAACTGAAATAAAAATTAGTTATTTTAATTCTTGGAATGTATTTATTGTTGAAGATACAAATGTAAAGAACATCCACAAGAACTATCTAATTAACCTTGGAGCTGGCTGAGATAAGGCAATTATTATTTTAATCTTTCAATCATGAGTGACTCAGCAAAATTGCAAGAAAAGAAAATTATTTTGAATAATATTATTAAAAATGGTTGTTTCCAGTCTCATGTTTCCAGTAAAATCCATTTATCAGAATAAAAGGTAGAACATTTTGCAGTGAGTTACAGTCAAGTAATACATTAGATATGTATTACAATTAGTGTTAAATTCTTATCTCCTGAAAATGTGGACTTTGGGGTTTTTATGAGCTTAAACCAGGGTAGGGGAATCCTGGACCTCGAGGGCCGGTGACCTGCAACTCTTGGATGTCTCCCTGATTCAAGACGCTTGAATCCAACAGCTGAATCGCCTCCCACGTGCAATCAGCTTCTGCAGAGTCCTGCTAATTACCTCATTATTTGACTCAGGTGTGATGAAGTTAGAGATACATCTAAAAGTTGGAGGAGACCGGCCCTCGACGCCTGGAGTTGCCCACCTCTGGCTTAAACCATAATATCTATTATTTTTTTAATCTTTCTTTGTTATAGGTACTTGCTCTTTTTCTCCCTAAATCACTAAAATCTAAAACAGAAGGAGCGTGTCCTAGGACTAGTGGAACATTTGGCACATTTGGAAGAATGAAAGAAATGAATTATTAAAAGTAAAGTTATATTAATTATTAAATAGATTCATTTTAAATGAATTTCTCAGGTATGTGAGCTGTTTTCTTTGAGTAGTCAGGTTTTCTCCTGCATTACATAGACATGCAGGTAAGGTTGACTTAAGTGAGGGACACAGGGACACATTTTGTGTGTCCCTGTGTTGCACCATAATGAATTGGCTGCATGTCTAACTTTTAGGGATGGAAACTGATTAACTACTGTAATAACTCATTATAAGCTCAATGTCAGTTTAATACCCTGATGTGTAGGAATATAAAGGGAGCAACTCTGAAGCAAATAACGGTAAACCCAAACAGTTTATCCTGACCACATGATAAGGCCATAAACACCGAAAGTTAAATAAATTGCATAAGACCACAGTCCATATGTAAGTTGCGTACCACTAAAATAAAAATATTAAGAAACACAACAAACATAAGGAAGGGTATGATGCACTTTCGCCCAAAGATAGATGTTCTGCTCCTGTCGTCAACCAGAAGAACAACATAATGTGAATGGTCAAAGCTCCTCTATGACTTGTAAATATTGAAACAAATAGCAAAGTTAATTGCAGCTTCAACTGGAAAGAATCTGGATAGAGAGTAGTCAAGGATTATGAATTTTGTGCTGACATCCAACCTCTAACAGGACAATCCCCCAAAACCAGGTGCCGGGGTGACTAAAAGATGGTAGGTCAGCGCCAACATCTGATGCGTGGACAGTTTTTGCCACGGAGTCATATATTACTATGACAAAGCTTTTTCTGATGCATGGCTGCTGGTGTGTTGCATGCATCAAATAAGAATGATTAATCAAGATGTTCAAGCTCATCAGAATGTAGCAGGAATTGCAAATCACCAAGAAGGATTATTACAGATGAAAAAGAGAAGTTGGGGTCATTACTTTGTTAATTTGTTCAGAATATGGAGACTATGGCGAATTGACTCATGATTGAATTGAACTTTGAAATGCCTAAAGATTCAAAAACCTCCAAAGTTGAACTTTGTCTCTTACCGGCTGACTTCAGCTTTCTGACTCCTTTAGTAAGATCAAACAGGTACAGAAAAGTGATGGCTTTGATTCAGTCCTGATTGGTTGTTGAGCGACAAATCTGTTCCATGATGTATGTACAACACCTATAGTTACTCTAATGGAGAAGACAAAGAACTGTAAAGATTCATCACCTTGTTCAGTTCGTTACTGTGAAGACATTAATGCCCTGAATGGTAGGGGTCTTCCTAAGCCAGTTGTCCAAAGCTAAATCTAATAAAACAGACACTGTTTTTCACAACTTCAGGAATGTATTCTCTCATATTATCTTGTAACAGTTAAAATGCACATAGATGGTGGCCATCGCTCCACCAGGGATATTTATTATTTCCAAAACCTCTTCAGCTCTAAGGAGAATATGAGTGGTAAACCCTGAGCTCCAATTTAAATTCTGTGGTTGGATCTAGAACGAGCTGTGAATAAACAAATCAAACCTCATGAAACTGAAATGTTGCTTAGATTGGGCCGTAACTCTCCACTAGGAAGTAAGAGATTGATGAGGTAATACAGCGGAGGATTACTGCAGGTGACAGCCGCAAAAAGTGCTTCTTCAAATTGATTACGTTTGGGGCGTACTGTGTCACAGAGTACTCTTGCGTTCTGGCACATTTTTGTCAAATTAATAATGGCAATCTTTAATATCTCCTGACGTTTTGTTCATTCTCAGCTGGACGACACAAAACTGAGAAGTAATCCCACTTCCTTTGGCAAGTGAATGCATCAAAAACCAGCATGTTCTTTTAATGGATTTGATGGACTAAAGAAAACTGGAAATCAGCATCAGTCAGTAAAAGCCTGGTCAGTGCATCTCTTTTACATAGTGCAAACCTCTTTACTACAGCACTTAAGCCCTGTATTATTATTCTGAGAATCACATCATCAAAGCAATGTGATGAACTGCACATATAAAATCTGACATGCCTATGATTAATAAACCCAGGAGCTCTTAAACAATCTGACGAAAGTTATGCGATGTTTTGCTGCCACTGCCATTATTTACATTAATGGTATCAGTCATTAACCCTTGGGCTTGGTGGAAACATTGAAATACTACATAAGAGGGTCTTGTAATATCAATAGTATTCTTTTAAAAACTCAGCCAAGAGCAACAGGTTGAAAGCTTATAAAAGATGTTGAAGTAGTCCGGTTTTCAAACAAAAAAATATACTACTAGATCATGAAGCAAAATGCGTGTCTACTGTGTGGCTTAAGCATAAAAAAAATCCTCTATGTTAACATCAGAACTCATGCACTTAACTACCAATGTGAGAGTATATTCAGCCATTAGTCATTAATTTCATAACGTAATACCAGACCTTCAGACCTTCTGTAATACCAGAAGGTCTGAAGGCTTTTCAAGCAATAGGTTAAATGTATCAAAACAAGAACATGCCACAGCTATGGCTTCCCCTAACAACGTTTCATGAATGTGCAGTGGAAATCTGGAGGACAAGCAAGCAAAATTCAACAAGGAAACAGATCAAGTTGGAGCCTGAAGAAAAGCTACTGAAGCAAAAAGAAAAGAAAAAAAACAAGGCCAAACAACTGCAGCTAAGTCAGTGATTCACACTCTGGAAGAACAGGCAGAAGCAAAGCTGTCTGGATACTGCTGAGACTCTGATGTCATCCATGGAGATGATGGAAAGAACACCAGCACCAGCTACTATCCAAACAAAAGCTAATAAACATTAGGTAGTCTCTTATGATTAAAAAGTAAACTTTGCAGCGAGCAGAAGAGGAGCAGACTGAATACAGATAAGACTCCATGAGAATGTAATTCATAACACATGACAAAAGAACACCATCAAAACTATTCATGTATTCATAAACTTCTTTTATTTTCTTTTTTTTTGCATTAATAAATCCCTAACATTGCATTATTCTCTTTTTGGAGATGCCTCTTCCATATCCTATTAGAATAAATCTAGATGCACAAGGAATATGTCGAATTCTGGCTGGAATTGTTAAAATAAATGAAAAATAATGACAAAAATTTTAGATATGCAAAATTTGCTTGCTCCCTTTTTTAACAGGGGTGGTAACTATAAAAAAGAAAAAACAGATTGCCAACAGGAGAGTTTTTTTGTAACAGACGTCATATGTCCTTTTAAAAAGCCCAAAAAAGCAAGATGCTGTCTCTACATTTTTATTGTCCCAATAACCATGTGTAACTTTAATGGTAATTCAGTTAACAAACTGGTAACACTAACTGTAAAGATTTAAATTGTTGTACCCTACTAATGTAATTTACTCTCCAACATCTTTTTGAGTTAACATTGACTCAGGGCCTGCCTTTTTTGTTCCTGTTATAACATTTGCACGTCTGTCACAAAGCTGCAGGTGCTGTTATTTTAGGTGAAGATATGATCTGTCAGGTCTCATTTGGAAAATGTAGCACACACTGGTGATCATGGAGGTGAGGTGAGATTATGTTCTCCTCTGACTTTTGTTCATAGCGTAACAACTCAGAGCTCTTTCATTCTCCTAGGTTTTCTTGTGTGCAAAGAGAAAGAAAGAGTCATAATTATTACTCTTTGCAGTCTCCAGGAGAAAAGGTTCCCATGTCACAATGTAAATATTTACTCATTTGGCGTCCAGTAGAAAGTGATGGCGAAATTCTGCTACATAAGAGCATTTTATCAATTTTCTTTTCAACAAGTGACACTGTTAGTTGCACAGCTTTTTTTTCTAGTAGACAGAAAGCGGGGCTCATAAATGCTTTATCTCATTCTTTCTCTGCTGTATCACCTGTTTTGGTGAGCTTTTAATGGCCCAGCCTCTGAGTGCTTTTCATAATTCAGACAAGATCATCACAAATAACAGGCGACATTGTTGAGGCAGCGAACTTATTTCATATTCAGCATCGCACATTTGCCTTATTCATTACTGAAACTGTGTAATGATTCCTATACCATAGAAACAAAAAAAATATCTAAGTTTAGTGCATCGCTGCAATCCTGAATACTCAAGGAGAGGTTGCCATGGAAACAGAGTTACATTGGCCAGAAATGAGAGCGGCGAAGGATTCAGACTTTCACTGTACATCAATTTTTAACTATGGATTGTTTCTACATCAGCATTTCCATCAACTTTCACTGCTGCTCTGAAGTTCAAATGTTTCTTTTGGGGAGAAAAGACATGAGAGCACATACATCTATGACAATAAAGACCTATTATTTAAAAAATATGTGCTAATTACACTATTCACATTCCTAGAGATTTTCTCCAAGGATCATTGAAACCCTTGTCTATTACTTTTTTCAGGCCCACAAATCATTAAATCTGAATTAAATCACCAATTAATTTCACAATTACAGATTTCCTGATATGCTAAACCAAAGGTGTATTTATATATCACTTTAATAATTGATATTAAATAAATTTTTACTATAACATATATTTCTCAAATGGAACCTCATTTTCTTTATTTTTTTTCTTTAATACTAGGAATACATTCAACATTACAATATTATAATAAACCCATTTTATTACACATGCCATAAAAAGTACTTTAACAAATCAATCACTTTTACACTTCAGAAGCACTTATGATTATACACAATAAAATTCCATCTTTTTAGCTCTGTCATCAGTACTGTTGCCTTTTGCAGTCGTGAAAAAAGCTGTATGAAATAACCTCACTCTATTGCGTAAATTAATTGCCCCGCTTTACTAAATTATGAATTTTGAGTGATTAGCTATATTTTTGTCTCGAAGTCAGAAGCCACACCAGGGCCAGATTGTTGTCAGAGCTGTAAAATCAAGAAAATAAATGAAACCTGTCAGACAATATCAAGTCGACTAAAAGATCTCAAAGAAGAACACATCACTTCCTGATCTAAAGAAATTCAGGAATAGATCAGAACCAAAGACACATCTATCATTCTGGAGATGGTTTGTGCTCTGTCTAACATTTTGGGGCTCCACAGTGGAGAGAACGTAGAGCAGTTATCAACCTTTCCTGGAGTTGCTCGATGGTAGTTATAGCCTCAAAGAGTGAGCCCTAAACATCGCAGTTTAGGGGTCAATAACTTTTTCACAAAGGGTCAGATTGCTTTGAATAATTATAATCACAAAAATTGTTTATTTGGGCATTCTTCTTGTTTTGCTTCAGCTGAAACACTGAGTTCCTTTAAACCGAGCCTTAAAAACCACCTCTTTACTTTGGATCACTAACAAGTGAAACATTAGACAACATGCTTGATATGTAACTATTTGATTATTCTAATGATGACATTTGACAAAAGGTAAGGCTTGTTTTATAAATGATGACTGTATGATGCCACACTAATGTAAAACAGTTTGAATTATTTTTTTGCTGAAATTTGAAATATAGAAATAAACCTGACAAAAATAGAAAAAAGTGAGACTGGAGAATGAAGAATATGAGAGTGGTGAATAATATAAAAATAATGCAAATTGCAAGTGGCAAATTACCCTAAATTTATGACACAAACACTAATTTATGGCATTAATATCCGATTAAGAAGTAAAAATTTGTGGTTCATTAAGAGGTCAGTGGTTGAGCTTTTGAACAATATTTGATAAAACTGTTTAAATCCACAAATGAACTCTTGACATGATGTGTAATGGTAACAACAATATGCTCATGTGGAAAAAAGTTTTTAATATCTTTTCAAGCCATATTTCTTTTTTTAAATTCTTTACTCTATTTGAATTAATACTGACCTAGATGCATTTTGATAAATCAAAAACTCCACTCTGAACGTACAACACTGTGCAGTATAATTTAATAACATACACCTAGTTTCTCTAATATGTCTGGTCCCATCAGAATGATACAGCATAAATACTGCATGGCCTGAGCTGCAGGGCCACGCTATGTGTCAGATCATACTCAGCCACGATAAAACTTTAATAAAACTGCAATACATCCCCGTCATGCATCTCTAGGACCCGCCTGCTTCGCTAATTACCATCCTCTCACATCTCCATATGCTGCATTTCCTCTGAAGTGGTCCGTTACAACTGTTATAACACTAAAGGAGCTCCATGTGCGCCACTTTATTATCAACTGTGTCAAATAAACGATTGAATTTTAAAATGAGCGTATAGAGGAGTTTTACTCGCGGCATCACTAGGCTCGTGGAAATGAAATTCTGTAACACCAAAGGGACCCTGGAAAGCAAATGATTGTGCCCTCCGAGAACAGCAGCCAGCGGTGTTCAGGCACAAAAACGAGGAATGGATTTTTTTCTGATGAGAAAAAGAAATTTTACACAGCCAAGTGCAGAACCCTGAAAAATCACATAAAAAAACAGTAGAATTGCACTGTGGGGTTCAAAAGCAATTTTTTCCCATTAAAATCTCACACACTAATTTGTCCCTCCTTATTAATAGATGAAAATCGCTCTCATTATTAGCTGCTTATTGTTGTGTTTGCCTCAAAAATGAAAATCAATCAAATACAATAGTTTGCCCAGCTGAATTTGAGCAGTTAACACCCATGAAATGGCTCAATATTACCAATCAGATTTGTTGCAAAAGCAAATAAAAAATAAATACAACCTTCATATGTATGCAAGCAACATTTAGCCAAGCAATCTCTGTCTCTGTTTGTCAGCAGTGCTGACCGCAGAACAAGCTGTCGCCTACCTGTGGTCTCCACGATGCCTTCTAGTATCACCACGATCTCAAACTGCTCCGTTTGCATGGACCTTTGTGAGAGGTCGTAGAAGGGGCTTTTGGTGTCGATCACGTGGCAGATTGTGAGTGGCGAGACGAGGAAGAGCTGGTCAGCCCCAGTGCTGAAACCTACGTCCAGCTCCAGCTGATCCAGTGGAAGAAACTCGCCCTCAGGAGTCTGACGTGACTGATTGGGCAAGAATAAAGTAAACACCAGAGGTTCAATATGAAGAAAGACAAGGAAAGATTGTCTCATATATGATGCAATAAAAAGGAAATAAAATGGGTCAACATCTTAACTGAAGATCCTAACTCTCTTAGTGTCTTGCTTTAGTAAAAATCCAAATAGGTTGGTTCTGAAAGCTAAAGCTGAAGGTAAGTCGGAGATGGGCCAAGACCGAAGTGGACCTCTAGCATACTAAAAAAAAACTACAATCTCAAAAATATCCAAGCAATTTGTGAAAAAGCTATTTTACTCATCTTTGAATGAAAGTCATGGTTGCATTCAACAATTAATCATAGAGAAGTTGATAGTCATCCACATAGAAAACAGAGGTGTGAAGTGGTGCAATAACAAAGATCCTCCTCTGTGAAACGCATTAAAAATGGACAATTTTCATTTTTAATGAAAAGTTCATTTTGTAACTTTTCAGATACAAAATGAAGCTTGTTGCATGACATTTTGTACTGATAATCAGTCACTTTGTATCCAGTGACAGATTGGATACAATCTGTACAAAACATACGCTTGTTTTGTACAAGCGTATGTACAAAACGCTTGTGACGTTTTGTACATACTTAATGACCAACAAAAATGTTTCAAAAATGTTGTGCTATGACTTAAAAAAATTATTTAGATGGCTATTTTGGTTTGATCAATCTGTCTGGACAAAATCTTTACCATCTTAAAATGACTACAACCTCAAAAACGTCTTACCTTCTTATGCTTACACAAACGCATTCATTTTTTTAGCCCTTGTGATGTTTGTATTGGAGTGCAATTTACAGAGAAGTTGATAAATATTTACACAGGAAATTGATGTAGGAGGCTATGATAATCAAACTAAAAGCACTTTAAGCCACCAGTCCCCAACTGCTTTAAGGACCAAAAAGCTGGTTTGTTAGAAAAGTGACAAGTTGGAGGAAGGGATTCACCTTGGTAACCGTTTAAGCATGGATGGGGGGGGAGGTGGGACAGACATAAAGGTGATGTTCCCAACAACAACAAAGATGTGAAGGGCCTGATGATAATCTCCTGTTTCCTTTCCAATGGCATATGTGAAGAGTCCCATCAGAAATAAAACAAGTGGATCTGGTTAGTAAGAATAAAAATGAATAAAACACTTTTTAGATCTTGGTTCCTCTAAATCTACTTGTTAGCCTCATAATTTGATCACCTGATCTCAATTTATACTAAATACAGAAGCTTTGTAATGTGAAGATTATACACTCACAACATCAATTTGAGCTTGAATTTGATATCCAGTAGAAAAAACTACATCTGAATAAACTAGATTCAGTTATTTACGCATGAGGTGATACTGTCTGAAACTCAACGTATAAATACATAAGGTTCTAAAGTGCCTAAACATACTCCAAGTTAGAGTATTCTAAATTCCTTTAGAAATGTTCTAAGTTGTACAATATTTTTCAACTATTATTGTATTTGCCTGTAACAAATGTTAGTTGTTGAAGATAAAGTTACAGAATTGTTTAAGATAATCCACACATGGGGATCATCTAATAAGAGAAACCATCACTAACAACACATTGCAACTAATAATTCCTTAACACATTTTATAATCAGTGATGAATAAATGAGTTGAGGTTTAGCCTGTCTTTAAATCTCAGTTTACACATGCCTCAATTTCAATTAAAAAAGGCATTTACCTCTTTTGTTTTCAAAAACTGATTAAGCTTTGATAAAGTTTTTTGTGTTTTGAGGAATGTCTGTATTTTAGATTCTGAGCTGTACTGAGGTGACAAGGATTTTGCAGCAGATCAGAAACTGCAAGTCATACGCCGCCTTGATTCTCATTAGAAACATGTGGCGAATGGAAAAATTTTCTTTGACTGTTGATACACTAAGCTCACAACATGAGTCTCTATTGAATTGACATCCAACAAAGCAATAGACATCTGGAGTTAAACTGTCAGGTGACTCTTTACTTCAGTTGCTCATTTACTTTCCCTTAAAGTTTTAAACGGTGCGGTACCCCTTCATTTAATGAAGGTCCTCCAGCCACATATTCCCAGAAGAGATGTGAGATAATCTAGTAAGATGCTGAAAGTGTAGAATCGGTCAAAACTTCAAAAAAAAGAGGAGATCAGGCTTTTACAGTGACTCCTCTTGAAAAAGCCTGCAACTTAATATTCGTACTACAAAAGTATGTTGGCTTTAATTCATGCTTACTATGGTCAATAAAATAGTTATTGGCTATAATAGCAGTGAGGTGCCAAGTCAGCGTCAAAAAGCAGACAAAAGAGAAAATTGGTCCACTTGCTGTGGCAACTTCTTTCTGGAAGACAGGAAATATGTACACTCTAACTCCAGACTCTAACTCCACTATTGTCCAGAAAGGCCTTTGAGCCACTAATTATATCATATATCAATTATATCATATCTGGTATTTTTCACCCTTGATCAGCTAAATGCATCTTTTGTTGCTTCTGGATCAAGCGCACTTTAATATAAAGAATGTATAAGTTTATGCTCCATGATTCTCGAACCTCTCCCTCAAACATTTGATTTGGTTTTGTTTAAAAACTAAAAACCCTTAAGGCTGAGGTTAATTCTATTACTTGTACGCATTTATTCCATACTTTTTCCATCCATTCTGTTATGAAGCCAGATTCTTTAGAAATGAGCTCAAGTACAGACTTTGGATTGTCCTTACCTATGAGCCATTACAATCAAACTCTCACTTTAAATACATCACTATGCATGTAGCGGATCTATCACTACGCTATACAAGCTTCACTTGTTGAAGTCATTTTTATTATTTTAATTTGTAATTTATATTTTTTTAAGTTAATTCAGTTAAAAAAATAAAGTTAATATCTCAAAGATTTATAAAATAGTTGATACATTTCAAGCACTTTTATATTAATTTTGATTGTTATAACTTGAAACAAAAAAAAACAACTTCTAACTTGACAGCAGCAACTACTGAAATCTTTCATGAGAAAGGTGAAACACAAAAAGGTTACTGCGGAAGAAGCTGGCTGTTCACAAAGTGTTGTATGCTAGTATCCTAATGGGAAGTTTAGTGGAAGGCAAAAGTGTGGCAGGAAAATGTCAAGAGGCCCTAGTGGAACAATGGAAGATTTTGAAGCCAGGCCCATTAATGTACAGTTTACTTTTCATTGGTCTATATCATATTGTAATATGTTTTCATTAAATGTAATCCCCCTGCCAGAATGCCTGGGAAAAGGAGGGCAGACATATGGGCTCCATATGGGTTTGTCTGCGGGTTCCACGGTGGCCCCACATGGGTTTGCCCATGTAGGGCCACAGCCCACATGGGCCCTACATGATGGTGGGCTCACATGGGTTTGACAAACCCATATGGGACCCATATGTCTGCCCTCTTTTCCCCCATATGAGGCCCACCTGGCAGGGCCTTAGTCATCAAAATGAACAATAATAAAATTTCTGTGTAAAAAATCTATAGATTTCTTTGTTTTTTGTTTAGTTTTCTTTCTTTTAATTGTTGAACTGTTAACTTTTCAGTGCTAGTGATGGATTTGAAAGATGTACATCCAAATTTATGACATAAGAACTTTCCCTGGATGGATCTTAAGACCTTTCTATACCTTCCTTCTATTCCTTTTATTCCCCCCTTTTCTATTTCTTTCTTACTTTCTTTCTTTCTTTCTTTCCTTCATTTCTGTTGTTAGTTTATAAATCACTGAACGGTTTAGCACCACAATACCTTAAAGATCTGCTAGTGCCATACCAACCGTCTAGACCCCTCAGATCTTCTGGTTCTGGTCTGCTCTGCATCCCCAGAACCAGAACGAA
>CAEGAF010102600.1:0-14093 GCA_903067075.1 Micropoecilia bifurca
ATCCTAGAGCCGAAGGATGTGGGTGGAGAAGGGGAGGTGGTGGGTTGAACGCAGCTGGGAAGCGGCTGGCAGCTTGGGTGTGGATCCTTTATGCAGAGCCTGATTACTGATTGATCGCACCGGGTGAGGTCCAGTGCTGAGGTCGGAAATGAGCATGACGTCGATGGGTGAACGATGGGGGCGGAGTCTTCCAGCTTGAACTTCTGCTTTAGCTCCATTTGTTGTTTTCAGTTCATCACGAAAAAATACATAGCCTAAAATAATTAAAGGGAAACAGGCAAAAGTGGAATTAAGTCTTAAATTTTACTATCAAAAGACAGAGACTAAAGTAAATGAAATCAAAGTGCCTAAGTAAATTACCAAAAGTCCAGAGAGAGAATCAGTAAAGGAGAAAAGGAATATTGTTTTAATAATATATCATGATAAATTTCTGTTGATGTTGGTACTTCACAATACCATTTTATTCAAACATTTTATCATGACCTCTTTTTGAGACAGTAAAAGAAGTGTAGGAATAGTTTATAAATGACGGATAAATTCAAAATATATACAAATATACATATGTACCGGTACTAAAATTAGCATGTTTAAGTCTTAAGATGTTAAACCTTTGTAAAAATTGTGTAAATATTTTATTTATTGACTTTTTGAAGAATATAACTCAGTTTGTCTACAAGTGAATTTTCTGTTTATTTAATGTGGATAGTTGTCAACTAGTCTTTATAGATTTATCTATTTTTTACTTGCTCTGTGATTCGGTTGAATACTTGATAACAGGAACGCTTGAAGACGTTCCTGAAATTCTTCAGAGCAAAGCTATTTTTTAAGATGTATGGCCATTGTTTCACACCGTGGCCTCCTTGAAGAGCATTACCAGTGCAATTATTTTTTTGTCTTCAGAATTCAGCAAACCTAAGGCTTCAAGGTCTCCATGCCAGACTACCAAGGTAATATTACCTGCTTCTTCTCATCAGCCTGTGCTTTAACACATGTACAATAAGCACAGGAGGTCAGCCAAATGAACCACCATCTGTCTCCATCACACTGTAGCCTCAGTGTGCATTGGCATGAGGACATTTGGCCAACTATGCATGAAAAAAAAAACTCTTCTTTGTTTAGCGCCTGCTTCTCTGAAGCAAGGACATGGCATTTGCTTGGTTAGATTCCTTATAGGATTATTATTTCTGTGGGTCATTGAAAGGAGATAACACAAAAGATCTGTACGGCCAAAACATGCTGCAGTGGATTCTGAAATGCTGTCAGTGTTGCAGTGGCATTGTTGCACAGTGGGTAAATAACTGCTTTAGTACAGTAGCCATGTTGCAGCATGCTGAGAAATAAACTGGAAGCAGTGCCTTAAAAAGCATGCTGAAATACATAAAGCAGTATCTGACCTTTTAATAGCACAGGGATAATTTTCACATTTAGTATATGTGTAAGTTCTTTAAATATACAGTTATGGATAAGCAACAAGAACAATATTTGTCTTTTCATAGAAAAATTCCCTCTACAATCAATTAATATAGTTATTTTTGTCTTTAGAGAGTGAATGAAACATCCCACAAGAATATTTTTTGCTAGGTGCTCGTTGAAATAAAGATTTTGCTAAACAATATATAGTTGTGGTTAGAACTGTGTAATGTTTCTGCTTAATTTCAGACCGACAAAAATCAGCTGAAGAACCAAAAACCAATGGCATAAGGTTGTGGGGGACAAATACATGTATTTTCATATTTAGGCAACGCAGCTCACTCTGTCTCCCTATTCCATGTAAAAACAACTGTTGTGCACATTGCTTTCCTGAAAAAAATGAATCTTATATTAGAAATGGATAAGAGGCAGGTTAATGGATGCTGTTTACCTGGCAAGTACTTAGCACAACAACACAGTGTGGGAAGAAGGAGAGCGTAAAGCTACGAGTTGTGTTGGGCAAGGCTCTAACAGGAATGAGCTGCTTTTTATGCGGACAATGTGCTGAAAAGTACTAAATATTGTACTTTGAGTAAATCACCTTCATGGAAACGGCCATTCCCGGCTCTCGCTGGAATGTTATGAATGTGCAATGCAGCCAAAATGGTTCAAAAACATGCAAACATCCTGAGTTTGAGTTTGATTTCAGCAGCTCTGTTTAAAACTGCAGTGATAGAGATATGTGCGTGGTTGTGTGCATGTGTCTATTAAGTTGTGCACAGTTGTGAAAGTTGCTAGATCTAGATTTGAAGTGTTATGCGTATTGCCGGCTCTAAACTTGGACTCAGCGGAGTACAATGAAGTCATGTTTGTGGAAAAGCTGTGCATGTTGATATGCAAAAAATGGTGTTTCTTCATTGAGCAAGCAGTTACGCCAATGTGCATTTTTCCTTGAAAAGTCAGCGGTAAGCTATGTTTTCAAGTCTCATCTGGTGAAATGTGCAGCCTTTTGTCCACAGTTGGGAAAAAAAACATGAGAGAGCAGCAGATGGTGTTGGTGTCCACACTAAGACATCTGCTGGCTATATAAAGAACACAGACTAGTCATCATCCCATCATCCCTGTCCTTATTTGCCTCTGCTCAAGACGCAAAGTGGTGTGAAAAAGGTCTCGCTTCCTGCAGGTCAATCAACCAGGTTCCCTCCTAAAACCAATTTCTCATCACTAACTGACAATATATCGTGAATACATCAGCTGGCCTGTTCACTTCCAAGATCCAAGAAGCATTTCATTCAAAAGAGTTTGATATTTTACAAGTAATATTCATGTCTGATAAAAGGGAGAGTGAAAACTTGCTCATAGTTTATTGTCGTAACATGATTAAGCCAGGATCATATTTGTTTTTTTGTGTGTGTGTGTGTGTGTGTGTGTGTGTGTGCAATTGTTGTGAATAATGACAGATTCAAGTAATATCAATATCATTTATGCAGTTTTCAAATTACATCACAGACAAGTTTAAACATGTTTTTACTGGTTTCTTTTTTTACTGAGTCAGTTTTTTTGCTTCGGATCAGTTTGGTTGTATTTCAATTTGTGAAATTATTTTGGCTTCTGAAAATGCTGAGACACTGTAAGAACGGTGAGACAAATCTGCAGATGACAGTTTTATTGACTGCCATATCTTAAGGGACGGTACATGAAGGTCTAGTCTGTCAGAGATTTGAGTTTTAAAAGCGAATGAAAGGTGACTTGGGCAGTTTGTGTGCTTTGTGCTGAGGATTGCTTGAGTGGAAGAAATAGTCTTTTCCTTAGAGATGTGCATCTTTCCAGAAAAACTACAGCTCTTAAGTTTTGTATCTTATATTAGATAATGACTGTTGTAGCAATACTGGATATGTACTAATACCAGTGAAGACCAAGCAAATAAAACACAATTTCATATTCAGGAAGGTTTTTAGCCTGAATGGAAGAGTGAAGTAGGGTTCTCCTACAGTATGAAATGTATCTCTAAAAATCCATTAGTAAAAATCCAGATTAATAATCCCAGAGGCTCAGGTTAATAGCTAATCTGATGGGGCTCCAAGGCCAAATCAGACTTCTGCACAATAAAACAACTCAGTTCCCAAATAAATTATGACTGTTTACACGAACATTAATTCATAAACCACAGTTAGTTTTCATGTCCTTTTTGGTTTTACTTCTTCAAAAGTTGTTGGTTATGTACACAGAAAATGAAGGTAGTAGATGATTCACATATAACAACGGGCTCTGAGAATATTTCATATCAGGTCAGATTAACTACCTGATACAATAGTGAACTGGCATATAAAACAAAAGTAATTTTATCCTTACCTTGCTTTTCTATGAGGGTTCAGTTCTCAGTTTGTGTTTCCGCAGGAAGGTGATAGGCTGCACACAGCCTCCAACATTCTTTTCCTGTGCAAATCAAATCCTTTTTCTGTTGAGCTAATTGTCCATTGTAAATGTGAAGATGACTTCAAAGTGCTGTTCAGCTAAACTGCTTCAACGTCTTTCAGACTGGTGTGTTGTGAGACGGTATAAATTAGTGTTGGCACTTCGTGGAATAGATGCTACTTTCAATCTGAATGCGAATTAGTACAAAAAGAAAATGCAAAGAGAGTTATCTACTCTATCTGCAGATGTGATATTAACTCCATTTAACCATTTCACAGAAACTCAAACTATCAATTTAAGAAGAACTGTTCCCCAATCAGAATTTGTCTTTTTAAAATTGCCACCAGCATGAATAGAGAATACTTCAGCCAACCACATTTGTTTGTCACCCATTGGTTGCATCAGTTCAATGCAAAACATCCGCTTTCATCAGTACTTTTTACATCCACAGTCATTTCATCATGTGATGCATTGCTTGAACGTAAAAATCAGCTTCCACTCAGCCTTGCTGTTGTGTCGCTCTGCACCACGAGCACTGAAATGTTAAAATCATTGCCTGGTGTGTCGGATTAATGGAGGCTTTGGCTTTTTATACAGATATCAGTGACATCCCGTTACCCTCTGCAGAATGTTAGCTAGATAGAGGCCGAGTCGATTACGAGCATTATCCGTTTAATCTATATATGAGAGAAAGTGGCTGCCTATGGTTACATTAAATTTAAAATGCTGTCATTCTCTAGTTCGCTGCATGCCAATTGTTCGCTCTTCAAAAGGCTCACTCAGTGTGAGCATAGTGCCTTACTTTCTGGCAAAATCTTTTAACAGTCACAGGCTTTTTTCACAGAGCTCGGCAAAGTTGGGGGGGTCATTTGAGCTCTGAAATTGATTTTCAAACCTGAAAACTAAAGTATTTTCTGCCTTTTAGAGAACTGTTTTAGTTAAACAAATGATAGAAATGTTTCAAAATGTCTCAAAGAAGATATGCTCTGTAAATCCGAAGTTTCATGCATTTTGTAAAAACAAAACAAAACAAAGCAAAAAAAAAATCACCAAGGAGATTTAAAGTTACTGCTTAATGAATAATAATTTTCTACAAAGTACAAAATACTGCACATAATCTCAGATTTGAGATGTTCCACTGGCTTCTGAATGAAAGTCATCATGAACATATATGCTTGCACATATAATCTGATTATCTTTTTTTTTTTTCATTTTAATCAAGCAATTTGAAATAACAATTTATATTAATCAGCATCTCTATTTCATAACACAATGCTCCCTTCCTGCCAATGTATCTCACCTATCTCACAGTTTTCATGATGATGAAATGATTAAGACTTTTCACTTTGTCTATCTGTAGTCATAATGCAGCTTCTGACTCGTTTGTATCAAATACGTGACCACTTAATGTAGCTGGATGTCGGTTCATAATTAACCACACTACACAGGTCTGAGTTACCTCAGAAGTACCGTAGCTTTTCTGTGGTATGATTCACTTTATTGTTCTGTTTCCATAATGTATAAGCAGAAACAGCCAGTCACTGTCTGTCTACGGTTATTAGCAGTTGATGAGGGTGATTGCTAGGGCTGCAGCGATGTTGACAAACACAGGAACTTCATTCACTATAAACTTTACACACCAAAAATAAAGAGGTGGAAAGACAGAAAAATAACACACCTAGAACAAAAATGCCATTTCTTTCTTTCTATAGACAAGCTAACATTAGAAATGAAATATTAAAATAACATGTAGAGTGATGTCTTTTCTTTTCTCTTTGCTGTTCCAGCCATTAGGCCGATAATTACTGCAGTGAGTGTGTCTTTGGTTTTGCTGAGTATGATATTATCGACTGATAGTAGTAACCGTGATAAATGTTCCTTTTGACCCAAGGCAGAAGCATAGATCATCTGTATGAGTTTGTTTGCAGCTATTGCCTTGAGAAATTCTTTATATGCAGTGTTGGACCATTAGAGTCGTGTATTCAACTTTGGTACAGGACGTCTTGAAGAGTTTGTTCCACAGTAAAAGAAAAAAACTGAAGTATTGAACTGAAGTACAATCTCCCTGCAGGGAGCTTGGTTATAACAAAGATGTCTGTACTTTAATCTTGCACCAGAGCTGGAAATGATTCTTACCAGCAAACATTTTTTTTCCCTTAAAAAATCAAAAACGCCTCCATAACATACAATATGTCTCATAGGAAATTTACTAATGACACCATCATATTACCATAAGCATCAATTAGACATTAAGAAATAAAATATCCTCTACAGTGCCACTTCAAAGTTTCAATGCCAGATTTAATCCTCACCTGAAAAGCAGTTCAGAGTATTAAAAAGTGAATAGAGTGAAAACTGTCTAAAACGTGATTTTTTAATTTATTTATTTTTTACAGTCAGGCCTAGAAGGGATGATTATACATAGAGAATATAAACAGTCTTTCTTACGAGTTAAAAGGATGGATTTAGATGGATTTAGTAATTTCCTCTTCTCCAGGAAATAAACAAAACAATTCAGGCTCCTTCACATGTGCAAAACTTACTAGCACTTCCAGTATAATGTGAATTTCTTTCTCATGTCTACTGAAAGAGGCACTTAAATCCCACTATGTGTTTGTATTGTGTTTGTATTTCACTTTTTAAATCAGCTGCAGTTTTAATTAGCATAACAGCACGGTTGTCACTTTGAATAAAAGTGGCATCCTTACCCCAAACTTGGAATTGATTTTGCGCAGTCACTTTTACAGTCAAGCATAAATTGTTGTACCCTGACGAAGTGAAGTCTTAGAAGTTCAAAAGTATGAGCAGTGAGTAATTGTACTCAAGCAAGATTTGTGTTATTTCAACAATAATGGTACTCGAGTTGAAGTACACATAAAGAGACATTACTCAAATAAATGTAAGTATTCACATCCCACCACTGTTTGCTTCCTCTACAAACCCAACATTTGCTTTTGCATTTTAAAACATTCAAATAGTGCAACATGAATGCTAAGCATGTACCGGTTCCTGCTGATGCCTCATTACCCGATCCCAAATTGCACACCTGTCAAAGAGAGAGCCACAAGGTAGTGAAAAGAAGAGAAAAAAAAAATTTTTTTTTCATTAATCATCATGGGTAGCAGAGCTCCAGTGACTGTTGTGGATGTTTGGGAAGACAGCAGCATTACATCGCAGTCAGAGACGCCATTATCGTGAGCCCACGCACTCTGTGACTGAGAGAAACACCTGAGGACGGTGGACATTTTATTAGGTTTATGCTGGTACGCTTGCAGTGCATGATACATATACATGTCACATTTTTAATATAAAACATGATGTGTGTATCATGTTGTAGACTGATGACGTGGCTTGCCCTTAAAGTGTGGATCTCAGCGGTGATTGCTCCTCTCCTGTGTCGTTGGGATGCGGTGGATGTGGGTTGATGCTGTTTTTCCCGGTGTGGCGTCGCTGTAGTTGCTGGGCTAGATGAGCCAATGATTGTTTTTTTTCCAAGTGACCGCGGACCATCTATTGCACAAATAAAGTAATAGAATAAGGAAGAGACTATTAAGAATAGACACTAATAGCTGCTGTTTCTGTAAATAGCTTATTAATAGATGTTGGCATAGCCAGTGCCAGACACCATAGGAAAATGTTGAATAATATGCATAATTTGTGTCATTTCGTGTGATTCATCCCATGTTTTATGCCCATAAATATGCTGAAAATGTGACTTTGCATCGGAATTTTTCTCATTAACTTTGCTTATGCATTCATCCAATTAATTGAATCGCCTTTGGCTGTAGAGGTTCCTTTCTGCCTCCAGTCCCCCCCCTCCCTCCCCCTGCACACTTTATCTTTGTACTGCCGTACAGTATAACAATTAATAAGTGTATAATCTCAACCATTGGGCTCCTGCATAATAAGAAGGTTGAGAAGGCAACGCTGGTTTAAATAGCTTCTCATTGCTTTTCTATTATGTTCATGTTAATGTATGGGATTTTATGTGACGGGCCAAAACAAAGTAATGTTTAGCTGGGTAATGAAAGAAAAGTGATGGAGGCCAGGGTTTCCTCCAGAAAACTTGCTAAGCCCGGTGCTCAGGGCGCAGCAGCAGTCATCCAGCCACCTGCTATGTTTTTGAGTTAAAAAAATGTTTAAACCTGACAGGAAATTTGAGAATATTGTTGTATAGTTATGCATTTTTGGAAGATTAACACTGAAACACCAACTATAATTTAAAAAAAGGCAAATCATAAAAAAAATAACCTGAATAAAAATTAATAATGTTATGCTTGGTGGGGGCACAAATAAGGTCTGGTGACCCGCCAGGCTTATAATACACTTAGAGAAACCCTGGAGGAGTTTCAACATAATTAGCGATTAAATTCAAGATTGTGGCATTCATGTTTTCACGTCCTTTCACTTTGATGCCTCTAAATGAAATCCAGTGGAATCAATTATTATAAGAAATGTATCTAACTGTGTAATTTAAGGTCAGTAGAAATCTATTGTTTCTCTAAAGGCCTCAAAGTTTTTTTTTTAAGAACATTGGTGAACAAACAGCATCACAACAACCAAGGAACTCAACAGGCAGAGCAGTGATCTTGTGGGAATTGTGGACAATTTTCTTCATCGGAAAATTGAAATGTAAGGAAGAACTGCATACCTTCCTAAGACATGACCTGAACTGACTGACTGGACAGAGAAGTTGCCCAAGCAGCCATTTTAACTCTGGAGGAACTGCAGACAGCAACAGCTCAGGTGTGAAAATCTTCTGACAAGACATGTATTGAACTTTACAAATATGGTGTCTAGTGAACAGAACTGTTAAGAAAAAGCCATTTAAGTTTTCCACAAGCAACAAAGAGAACAGAGTTAACATGGACAACAATGCTCTGGTCAGATTAGACCAAAATTAAAGTTTTTGACCTGCTTGTCGAACACAAAGTCTGGCAGCAAACCAATACCATCCCCACCACAAAATACGGTGCTTTGAGGAAGATTTTCTTCCAGCAAGGACAGGAGAGGAGACTTTATCGGAAGATGGGAAGACCTAAAACTTAAAAAGAAAATCTGTGAAACTGGAAGAGTTTTAACTAATTACAATGAAAGGTGTACCTATAAAATATTGATGCAGGGCGACTAAATACTAATGCTTGCCACACTTTGCTTATTCTTGCAATTTTTGCTGATCAGCAAAGTGAAACTGAAAACAAGGATGATACAGCAGATTGACTCTCTTAACGATGAACTTAGGTTATTGTAGACTTGCTGAATACAAATAGCCACAGTATTTCACTTTGAAAGTAAAGTTCTCATAAGCTGAATCTACAGTTGGCATAAAGTACAGACATTTTGCTTGTTTATATCTGGCCACATTTCAAAACCTTTGGGGTGATTGGTGCACATCTTTCCTGATGTTTAAATTAATCAAACCCTTCAGTGGGTTATGCTGAGTGATGAAGCTATCAATTATGTGTTTGCAACTTGTTGGCAACATTTCATATTTTTACCACACAGTTTGGAATAAATGTCTGAATTCCTACTCATTAGGACACTCTGGTAGAGGTGACCGATTGGCAAGCAGCACACAGATGCTCATTAAAAGTTATACGGGAAACATGGAAACAGCTCCGCTTTGCTGTAAACCCAGAGGAGGTTCATGACCCGAAACACTACAGTATGTTTGTAGAGACTGATTTGAAATTGTGTGTCACATTTATTTGAGTGAAAATGAAAGATAATTGCTTTGTTCCCAGAAGATAATTGGCTCATAAAATTGCTCGTGAGCTGTCTAAAAAGTTTGGATTATAGTAATATTGTACAGTGAGCCCAATCTGGTTCTTCACTTTCTTTACTAACTTCCTCAGCTAGTTGAACTTCTTTTGCTAATGGTATTCTTGAAAGCTGTTTGTTTTATTCTCCAAACAGCCACGGGGCTGTGCCTATAATGTTTGCAAAAAAAATCTGAACACACATTATCCAAGCTGGTCTGGCTCTGCAGCGATTGCACTGTGGCATCTGCTTCAGGCCATTATTGCAGAGTGACATTATGCACAATGTGAGCTGCATTATGCTCATCCGACCTTCTTAGCCTCTGCATTTTCCTTTTAAAAAAAGAATTAAAATATATCGATCACCGCAAAAGGAGTCTGTTTTCACAGCATTTGAGCATATTTGTGAGCGCAGCTTGACAGCAGAGTCGGATATTGTCTGCGGGCGAAGGACAATGTGAGGGCTTTCGCTGGCTCAATCATGTTTGCTGTCAAATATTGCTGGGTTTTGTTTTGCATTTGTGTTTGAAGCTTAATCCAAAATGTACCCCTACCATGAGATAGCAGGGCCAGGGTACTCTTTCAGCCACCCACCATCTAATCCTCCATCATCAGTCACGCAGCACAGCCGTGGGTATGCGCTGCTAAATTAATTGAAGCAAGTTTTACAGCTGGAAGCAAATGTGTTCTCAATACAATCCTTCATTTGCAATCTTTTTAACATTTAATACAATGGAAATATTACAGCTATGTGCTGCTACTAATATGGAGAGATTCAACTGAAAGAACATTAATTTGTCTGCGATGTGTTTCTGTCGTCATCTATATAATAATAATTCAAATTCAGGGTTTTCACAGGCTTTTTTTCAGTCCCTTTTTGATCATTTTATTTTTATTTACAATTTCTGACCTTTTCCAGTTATGTGTCTGCTGTTCAAAAAAGTATCTGCTCAAAAAGATCAATATGTCCAATTTAGTGACTATATTTATAGTCACTATATATTGTCTGAAGTCTTAACGCCCTCCGAATGAACTCCCCACTCAAACGTTTAGCATCCATCCATGCAAAGGTTTTTTTGGGGGTTTTTTTGCAGACATGAACAGAAACGTCTTTAATGGTGACTTTAACTCAGACATTCTCTCTCCTCTCATTTTGTGGACTGGAGTGCGAGTTTAGTTGGAAAGCCTTTGGATTTTGGATGGGCCTTGTGATGCCATTTTCATCAGCGCACCTGCTTGGGAGCAAAGCAGGCAGACTGGTCCGTCTTTGACCTAAGTGCATAAAAACTCTTATTTCCACTCTGAATAAAATTGGTAGATTTTCAGCTTCTTCTGAACACCATCTGCCAGCTCAAGCTGCCAGGCGGTTGGCAGATCCCAGTTTTGGCTAAATGACGATCTCTGTAGCTTTTCTTGCAAGATAGTAACATGACCCAAATTGAACATCACAAAACCTTCAAGCATCACAAACAAAGGTGGAAACAGTAGAGTGATTCAGTATTAAGCAAACTGAATGTGAAAAAAAGAAACCTTTAATGACCTAAAGTTTGATAGTTTTGCAATTTTCTTCTATTGGCACAGAGCTTGATTAGTCAATTGTGATCAACTGCATAAGGAAATGATTTTAAATACCAAAGGGACATGGCCATCCTTCCTACACCAACCAACTTGACAAAGTTAGCATGATTCAATGAGGCAGCCAGGAGGCCCCTAGTGATTCTGGAGGAGCTGCAAAGATCCATAGCTCAGGTGGGGGAATCTGTTAACAGGAGAGATGGGACAGACAAATTGATCCAGAGTAAAATATGGTTGTAGAAGCATTAGGTATTATTTTCTTTAGCAGCTACAGGAAAACTATTCAGAGATGATGACATAAATCCAATAAAAGATATGTATATAATTACTAACATTATTCAGTCTGACTGTGTTTGACCTGCAGCTGTAATTACAATGAAATATGACAGAAACCAAATCGCACCAGACTTTTCCCCCCCTCTTTTCATTGTATAAAAGTTTGAAAACCAAGTATCATATTCCTTCTACATCTTAATTGTGTGATGGTTTGGGTTAGTCTGTCACATAAAATCAAAATTGTGCTGCAATTTAGAAAAATATGAAAAGCATTGTATTATTAGAGAGAAGTGGAACACAATCATGATGCAAGACATTTTGACATCAGACCCTCAGGTTTGCACCCTGACAAAAAGAAAAAAAAAACATAAATAAATTAAAAACAAGTCAAACTTACTTGGCCAAACCACATTTCTACAACAAAAAGATCCATAAGGCATAGACTTTATTACGGTGACTGTATGTGCTGCTTGCTTTTATCCACCTTCCCCAACCTTTTCTCTTACTTATCCAACCTATCTGATTAAACTATCCAATGTTATTTTGGACTACTTTGCCTCAATAGCCACAATTTATTTATTTTTGGTCGTTTATTTTCAATCTTCAGTCCTCCTGCTGCATCATCCCTCAAACAGGATCACGGGAAGAATGCAGCTTAAAGACTCTTATAGAAACGGTGACCTCAATCTGCAATTTCCTTTCAATACTACAACCACCAAAAATAAATCTCTGGTTTTTGTTTCGCCTTGGTTGATATGCGAGTACATTAGAAGATGTCACAGTCACAATATATGGATCTGTAAATGGTGACACACACTGATAATTTTTTTGTTCTGGATAAGGACTCAGAATCTGCAACCTCCCAAAGAGAATAATAATAAGCTCTTTTTTTTTTTTGCTGAAAGCACTGCAGTTCCATGTGAGGAATATTGTGTGGAGCGTGAAATAGTTTCATAAAGCTTTAGGGTTGGAGGTGTGTTTGATTTATAAGTTTTTCACATCTGAAATGGAGGATACTTTCAAGCGTATCCCTTTTTTTGATACCATCTGTTGTTTAGAAGTAAAAATGTGGGCTTCTGCATATATCAGAACTAATGGAAACCTAATGGGCCATCACGGAAACGCCATAAATATGAGCTGTGACATTTGGTGGAAGCAAACAATCCCGCATACAGTGACATGTTTTGTTTCTCATTACACAAATGACTTTTCTTCTCAACGGATGGAGATTCTTTCCTCACTCAGTCAGATTGAAAATTACCTCTACCTATTCACACTTTATTGTAATGAGAGAGGCTACCATCTGCCATCTGTCACTTTTTACAGTAAAATCTCTTTTTTTCTGTAGACCTAACAAGATATCATCCATAAATATCCAAACTGCATGTATCTGTTGATGTGGAGCGCAACAATGTAGCAAAAAAATTAAAGCGAGCAAATTTGAGCTATGGGCCTGCATATCATTATGTGTTGCTTATTATTCAGCAGTGAGGAGTGTGCCTCGGCTTTTTCCTACTTAGTCACTTCAGTTAATAAAGTGTCATGAATATTTAAAAAAACATTTACATTACAACTACAATCTTCAATATAGTGCATGGAGAATTTAGAGAGCTCATAATTTGTGGTGGGAGGAGTGTGTAGATGAGCTTTATTGACAGCGCTAAAACCCTCCTCCTCGCTCTGATTGGTGTATTTCTGCAAACAACAGTAGAACCAGAGGGAGGAGGCTCATGTTATACTAAAAATATATTTTTATTAACATTAACTTTAAAGCGTAATGCTGTAGGTATGAAAAGTTGACACAAGCTCACCATTAAATAGTCAAGAAGCTGCCTGACTTTAGTCTGGCAGCTTCTGATTGAACGTGAAACAAAGATTTGGGATGGGAAAGTGGATTACAGTGGAAAATTGATGTTCATGTTGCACAGAAGAAAATTCATGAATCAGTAAATTCATGAATACTGAACCCTTAATAGGCTCAGGCTCGTCCGCTGTAGCACCATGAATATAAAAATTTTCAATTACAAATGATCATAGTGGTTATAAACTCAGAAACCTAGCAACATATTTTTTTAACTATAAGCCGCTACTTTTTCCCCACACTTTGGACCATGGGGCATATCATGGAGGCTTTTCTGTGGATTTTTCTTCAACCGCCAGGGGGCTCTTTTAGCAGTAGGTGAATCATTGGAAGTCAAAATTGGAAGTCAAAGAAGAAAGCGCTAATTTTCAAGGACATGCTAGCAGCAGGCACGACGAAGAAATGTTACTCATACCTCCTCATAATGGAAAAAACACAAGGAAGTTCATACGAGGCCGCTTTTAAGTTGAAGGCTATCGATCTGGCAGTACAGGAGGGAAATAGAACTGCTGCACGTTAACTCGGCGTGAACTCCAAAGCCATAGTTTGGCTTTGGAGACGGAGAACTGAGTCCTTAATAAAGCTAGCAGATTTATTAGGACGCAACTCTCTGCTGTCCTCTGCTGGGTCCTTATGGAAAACCGAGAACGGCGGAGACACCAGCGGCTTACTGCCCGGTGCGACTTACATGTGCACGTTACCAGTGTTTTTTTGTTTTTTTTTTTGGGGGGGGGGGGGGGGGGTTTTTTTTGGGTGGGGGGGAGGGGGGGTTGCCCGAGACAACGCCGTAAAAAAGG
>CAEGAF010102626.1:0-16005 GCA_903067075.1 Micropoecilia bifurca
CCCCCCCCCCCCCCCCCCCCCCCCCCCCCCCCCCCCCCCCCCCCCCCCCCCCCCCCCCCCCCCAAGAGGTAAATGAACCCAATAACGAAATATTGGTAGAAGCAAAAGACACACTGAGAGCACAGACCACAGGAATATCTCAAAATACAGAAGACCAGAAAGCAGACAAAAAAAAGGTCAGTGATCAGTGCAATTTCTTGGTTTGTTGCTTATTCTTTTGTTGCCACTCCTGTTCACATCCACTATTCACACTGTCTCAAACATGAGTGAAGATTTCCAACAAGACTGCTGTACAATATGTGATGAAAGTGCCTATGGTGGCTCTATTTATCAGACACAAAGAGCAGGATCACTGCCAGTTTTTCTTTTTCCACCTGATGCTTCACCTCAGTAGTGCAATTTTCATAGATAAGCATTCTAATCCTGGGGTGACACTAGACCCCAGGCTGAAGAAACTCACACATTCAACTGTGCTATTGCTGTGTGGAAGCCGCTTGCTGTCCTAGAATCTAATATATAACCGTGAACACAAATACTCAGGATATAAACCTGGCTTCTGTCATGACAACCTCTTCTTTTACTGCCGCAGTCTCCTTTGATCATCTACAAAGCCGGATGACTGAATGAAAACTCTTGTTTACAACACTTTAAAACTCCAGCTGCCTCAGAAAATCCTGACACCAATAGGATTTTTTTTTTTCATTTTATCTTCACGGGGATATACATCCTGCATTTTTTTTTTTTTTTTAAATCATTATTCTTAAAAAAAGATTTGGGCCAACTCATGATGTTAAATGTTTTCCAAATTGTTCCTCACCTTGTAAAAGAAAAGCCTTTATGCTTAGGAGATTGGGTTTATTTGTGATTACAAATTCACAGAGGCCATAGAAAAATCCACCAGGAAGCCACAATAAAGCAGAGAGTAAGTGGTGCTGTTTACCCCAGCATCCCTGCTTCTCTTCAACCACCACCCCATCCCCCGACCCGCTTTTCAAACCCCACTGGCATTATTCTATTCTACTGATGAAAGAGATTGCCTGGGTCTTGCACTAATGAATTGGCATTATTATTAAATGATGTTTGTTAATTATGACCTAGTTTGCTATGAGTGAATCACACAGAAAGCAGAAACCGATAAAAAACAAAAAACACCAAGAATTAAGGGCTCACAGTCGGTGCCAGCAGTTAGTTTTGGAGTAAAACTGCTGCTTGGCTACAACCTAAACAAGGAATCTATTTAAAGATCACTGGCGCTCCCTTGAGGTGTGGCAGCGAACATGATTTTTTTCCTTCTATTCTTTAGTGGAAAACCTTTTAAATATGTTAACAGTAGAGCTTACTGCTCAAATTTTAAGATCTGTTTTGAATAGCACAGCAGGTTACATAAGGTAATTACTGATGTTTACTTTATTTTTTTTTTTTTACCAAGATCAGACATCCTGCAGCCTTTCTCTTTCTCTAAAAGCAGAGATTAGGGCTTTTCAAGTATGTGCTTGCAAGTTTAATTCCCCCCCGCCCGATTTTGTGCCCCATCTTTCGCAGAGCAAGGGGAAAGAAGTGGAGCAGATGAAAAGCTCTGAGCTTCTCATCTCAGTGATCAAATATTTCCTTTTCATTTGAAATTCTGCTTTGTTGTTAATGATGTTGACACAAACTTCAGTCAGCGTCTGATAATTTTGATGGCTGGGTGTTTGACAAATGCAAATGAGCAAATGGTAATTAGAATTTTTGATCCAAACTGTTTCAAGAAGCAAACTTTTAAACTCTCTCTGAAAAGTGATTATCTTGCTTTGGGCTGGAGGTATCAATGCTGGAAGCAGGCTTGATCTGACAGTGACACCTTGTGGAGGAAATCAGCAACATGTTTGCGTTCATCACAGAACGTGAATCTCTATTACAGACAGAGCCAGGACGACTGGGTTTGCTGTCAGACATTTCAATCATAAAGGCAGAAACACGCACAAGACAATGCCATTAGAATATCTCAATTTCAAGCCTGATTTCTGTGTGTTTTTTTGTATCAAATATCATTCAACAATAATATTGTACCATCTATCAATATTCTGTAATGCTGCTTTATAGTTGCCTCTCAAGTTCCCATTACAGTTTGAACATATTTCTCCCATAGTGATTAACATATCCACACAGATACATACACATACAATCCAGTCATCAGATGTCACAGTTCCTTTAGGGGAAATTATACATCTGCGCTCATGACACGTTGATCTGGTCCCTTGGCTTAGAACACTTTATTAATTTTTACCTGAAATAACTCAACAAGTGACCTGGTGTTGAGGGAAATTCAAAAAAGAGAAAGGTGTGGGGTTAAATACTTTTTACTGACAGGAAATATGTAAGCTGTGGAGTGAAAGGAATATCAAGATATATTAGCCCCACATTTTAGTTGACTAAAAAAGTGCAAATTAAAGGTTCTAATTTATGATTTTATGATTGCTGTAGGACAAAGTTAATAGATGATGGGATTTGAAATGTGGAGCCACTAGCAAAAGAAATTTAAAAACTCTTTAGGATTTTCAGAAAATCTTACTACTTGGTCTTTCAGTGTGTCCAGAAATGCCACAATGACTCATCTGAATAAAGATTCTGCATAACAGAATTCTTTTTATTTCTTTTTATTAATTTTTAGCAAATAATCCTTTCTTATTTACAAAAAGGAAAGATATTGCTTATCAGATAGCTGAGGGTTTTTCCAAGAAAGGCTTTGTGAAAAGCCCATGATCTCATTAACTTAATATCTTACCTTCAATAGACATAGACTCTTATCATTTGGTCCAACAAAGCTACAGCTGGTGGGGTTTTACAAGCTCACTGTGGAGTTTTACATTGTGAAGTAGTAAGGCTCATTATCACTGCCTTCACCAGCTTTACTTTTTTCCTGCCATGCATCCTGATGTCAGGTTCTTCAAGTAAAATAACAAAATTCATCTGACCAGACCCCCTTCTTCCATTGCCCTGCCGTCCATTTACTAAGTTTACATCCAGATTGCTGATGCTTTCAGGGCTCTACAGTGAAAACCACGGACAACCTGAATGGTCAGCAGGAACAAACTGTGATTCACTGTAACACCTTCTTCTTATAACCAGGGTTATCACACAGGTCAGGCTCTGCACCCCACACTCCTCAGTGAGCCCTGGTCTCCAAGGTGATCATTTTTGATAATTACTGGCTATTGCATTGAGCAACATCACAACAGCTGCGGTTCTGGAGATACTCACACCCAGCTGTCTAGTTTTATCAAACTAACTCAAATTCTTAGAATTGCTCCTTTTTTCCTGCTTCTGACACATCGGTTTTGTGGGGAAAATGTACACTACCGTTAACGTTTGGTGTAGTTTGATTCATTTTTTCCTATACAAGTCTAGTCAATAACACAAACTAAGGTTTTAATCATCTTATTAGGGTTGAAAAATGTAAGGCTCGTCTTACATTTCAGTAGAACTAAAACTCGTGGGAGCAGGAGGTTTGTTCTTGCATTGCTGCATGACTGGCTTCATCCCACTTCCATTCTTCACCGGCCATATGTCTGACCCACGCAGCAGAGAGGCTATAGAGTGTTACAGCCATTATGTATGACTCTTAACAGACCTCTCCTTCATACATCACTTCAAGCCGCCAGGGAATTTATCCACTTTATCAGCGCTGAGTCACAAAGTCAGTTCAGCGGAAATAACTCTCGGGAAAAGACGTCATTTTAGAGAATCACTCTTTGGGCTCTTGGGGAGCAGAGAAAAGCTTCTCCAATCCTCTCAATGCACATCACTCGGCCCTTCTGTTACACACTTCTGTTTAAACTCTAATACGTTTCATTGGGCCAAAAATAATGACACTGTGCAGCGTGAAATTTAACTTAATGTTCCATTTGTGAGTGAAACACAATGGGAAGAATCAGCCTCTTAATGGGTGTTTTTTTTGGCAGAAGCAGTACCCTACAATTTAAAAAATAGATTACTGTTCATCTCCATAAAAAGCAGCTTTGGGAAGTACCAGAATATTGCCGTATTTTGCAGGCTTCCATTATTCTCATAATGGAGCTTAAAATACCCTAAGTGAAAGCATTCTTTAGGCCTGCTGCAGCCTGTATCACCATTGAAGAACATTCTAGTGTTTTGGATGTGTTGCACAGCTCTGTGCCGCCAGAGCTTCAGGGAGGGTGAGGAGCGGTGTCAGATTCCAGACCCAATGAGGCTTAAAGGAAATGATGTCACCCTTTGCCCAGACTACCATGATTCATTAGTTTTAGCCTGAGCTTTCATGTTGCCCTATATTAGGGGGCCCTGGCAGTTGTGGCCGTGTTGGCAGTGCCACGCTGAGAGGGAAAAATACCTGGTGCGTTACATTCTGCTCTCAACACATACTGGATTTTCATGTTTCTTCTCTCCATTACAAACAAGCCAGAGAGTTTATTCAAGGTTCAGACTGCAGGCTGAACTCTTATACACAGGGAGCTGTAAATCGCAGCGATTTAGAGCCTTCTGTGAGTATTTTATTTTTTTTTTAATTATTATTATTATTTTTCTTTAGTTTGGAGTCTTAACCATGAAATGGAAACAGGAGGTAGTCCACTAAAACCTCTACATAGCAAAGTCAACATCAAGGAAGGTTCCTTTCAGAGGGGAGGTAGATCATAAGATCTCTGTAGGAGAACTTGAAAACAGCAGGTAGCCAGCTTGCCCGACGTTACACCGTGCATTCTTGGGAGGCCGTTTAACCTGCTGGCAGCACAAACAGAAATTATACACGATTACGCATGAGGGTGCACGTAGACAAACACAGCCCAGTTGCCCTTTCTGTCGGCTCAAAGCATTTGACTACCCAAAATATGTGATTTGAGATAATCTGTGTGTGTCTGTGAGCTGTATACTGTAGATTTGCTTAAGGGCTTGATTTTATTTATGTTTTTGCAGGACGTCATGCCCCACTTCTTCTGCTTATGTCAGAGCTAAAATAGTTAGGTCAGAGTTGACATAACTTTGTTATTGTTTGGCAGGAGCAAATCTGCTGAGCTAAGTGAGACTCAACCTTTGAACTAGACCTCAAAGAATCCAACTAAAACTAATAAAATTATTTATTTCTTCTTTTTGTTTGAGCTCTTCACATCAAGGCTTGCAGTACAACTTTGAACAAACATAGTATGATCCGATGGGCTTTTGTTTTAATTCTGAAGACTACCGCAATGCTACATTTGTAAAATTGGGATGTTCATCAGTTGGGTTGTTTGTTGTTGGTTTTCTCTCACCTTTCCTTCTACATAGTTTTCCTGTTGTGGTGTTGATCTCTTCTGAGACAAAGGTTGTTCCTGCTGCCAAGGCTATTCCTGCTACACTGCTCTCCCACCTGCAATGTATCATGTCATCAAGTTGGTATAAAAGCACCAGCGGGACTCCCAGCCATTGCCAGATTGTCTGTCTCAGTTGTGGTATTTCAGCTCTTTTTCTTTTTATGCCTCCAGGGAAAGCTTGCTACATTCTCCTTGAAGTTTTTGTGCCTTTCAATTACCTACCTGAAGCTCACCTTGTTTCTCCCCTGGATTACCCTTGTAATGCCTTGGTTACTTAATGGTTTTTACTATGTCTGCAATAATTATCTAGGAAACCCACCAAACTCCATGGGAGGTGATCTGCCAAACCCCCTCCATTTACCTCAATTGTTTCACAAAGACCACATGTAAAACAACCAACCTTGCTGGAATCACACAAATCAAATGCTAATCAAAACCAGTGCATTTTAAAAGCATGAATCTTTACTTTGTCACATCACAGCCACAGATTCTAACATTTTAAATATTTCTATGTGATATTAGCATATGTACTGTTTTATTTAATCCCATTTATTTAAAATTTTTTGATATATCCTTTGCAAGCAATTGCCTATAAAATTAATCTAATTAGTATATCTACTAATTAGATTACTAATTTTCTCGCATGTGTGGCATTTAATCTCAGCACAAATACAGCTGCTCTGTTAAGACCTCATGAAGATTTGTTAGAGATAAATGGGTAACCAAGGAACACAACGTCTTACCATTTCACTAAATGTAACTTCTTTACATAAAATTAATTCTCGATTAGTGGTTTGACATGTGTTGGGTCACTACTTAAAAGTGAACAATACCAGAAGCTCAAGTCACGTCCTAAATATAGCTGAGTCACTCATGCTGCTTCTGTCTTCAGCCACGTCAAACATCAGTTGGCTTGGCAGCTTCTCAGGGTCTTGCCGCTACACTGCCTACTCCAACTTTATAGACGATGTGGTATACCTTGGATCATGAGAAATTGCCTTTATTCCTCCATACATTTATAAACAGTAACTTGTACAACTTTATTGCTGCCATTTTTATAAAGGATCTTGTTTCACCTATTTATCAAATACTTTTATACCAACTCTGACATTTATGATTGAATTAACCATTTTTTCAACAGCATCTTATGAGTTCAAACTTTCTATCCATGTCTGTGGCTTCACCAAAAGTTTACACCATTTCTTTATTGTGTGGTTCTTTTTATTTTTCAACGTACAACATAATTTCCATCTCTAAGCCAAAAAGTCTCCGTTGAGCTCTTGAGGAGTGGTAGCTGCATCTCAGGTGGGGGAAACAACAGCAAATAAGTTGTGTACTTATGTTAATTAAATATTGGAAAGAACAATAATCAATCATGAATATAAAGGTTCTTTTTGAAAGACCAGATGAACTTTTTGGTTTGTTTAGGGAGTCAGAAACTTAACTGTAGACACACTTTCCCCTTTATGCATTATAGTGTTTTCACTATCATTGTGGGAATTTGTTCCTTCAATATGGACAAAATATCTGTTTGGAGTAACACATGAAGGTAAGAAGTGGGACAATTCAGGGTTAGAGTGTAAGAGTTTGTGAACGTCTTAAAATCATGTCAGTAGTTTAAAATTCAGCAATGTAATTACTTTACATCTTTTGTACAATTATTTCTCTCAAAATACTTATATGCCCTTAAATTGCAACCATAAAATTCAAACAACACCATCAGGCCTTAGTGGAAATTTGGAAGACTGGAATACACTTTGGTCTTAAAAAATGTCCTTGGCTGTAGAAGTCTTGAATGCTACCTATCATGATTAGTTTTACAGCACTATAAAATACAACACATGGTTGATCAAAGTAGTGCACAACAGGTAAAACATGAGACACAATTAAACCCTTAAAACGCTAACAATTACTGCTACCTTCACACTGGGTTAACAAAAGAATGTTTTTGACTAAGATTTAAACACAAGAACAAAGCCATCTCTTCTTACATGCTGAGGAAGCTCAACCCAGAGCTTTGGGGCCACAGCATAAAACTCTGAATCACCTCTAGATGTATTCTCTGATTTAGGAGTCATCCAGTACTATATTGATGAACAAGATGAGCATGCATGAAGAAGCTGCTCATTAAGAAATTTAAAACAAAGCTTAAATTGATCTTGAAATAGGAAGTAAGTGCAATAAAGCAAACACTGGAGTTATATGCCCTTGATTCATTGTAGCTCTTAGAAAAACATATTTGTCATCTTTATATATTTTAATAAATGAAAAACAAGAATCACCAAAGAACAGTTTTAATTAACAAAAAAACCCTCATAAAATTAGATGATTGTTGTTAAAGGCATTCCTAGAATTTAGAGTTTAACCCCATATTTAACCTTTGTAGGCTACAGCATAACACACCTCATATCTCAAAAAAATATTCATAAAGATTAATAGTTCTATGCACGGTCTTATAATAAAGTTGTTTGAAGAAGGATGAATGTTCATTTAAACAGATAACATTCATAATATTTTTCCTTCCTTCTCCAGAAGCTTTGGTGAAATTTTACCACATAGTTGCATTATTTGGTTACTCCCATGACCTAAAGCAAAAAATATCCAACAGTCTGCAGTAATTAGCAGTTTATGAGTTGTCACACACACTTTCACAGCAATGGAGCTCAAAATGCTGGAGTGAGAGGAAATTAAAAGATTTGGCCAGAGAGGGAGGAAAGACGTTTGACCTTTTGAGTCAGTTTTCAGCTTTGCATTCCAGAGAACTTGTTATGTTCAACAGATCTGTGTGATTTCTAGCTCTCTCAACTTCCTGTGGCTTCTAACCTCACATAAGGAAGTAGAGTTTCCACATGTCCTTCATAATAACCACTTGACTTTGGATTGTGCTCTGTACTAATTTCATCAGACCTTCACCTTCTAAGGCTAAATTTACTCAGCCATCTCACAGTGAGGACCCACTGCTAAGCTTGGTTTTGCTCTATAATTACTGACCAACCTAATATTACAGAGAAGTACCTCTAAACATATACCAAACCAAGGAATATTACTTCCTGATTCCAAAAATATCAGCAGATAACAACTCACGGAACACACCACACAGGGCCATCATGTGCAACGGTTCTAATTCAAAAGCTGCATGAGAAAAATCGTTGTTAGTTTATGAATCCACAATCAATTCCTGATCTTCCTTCACCTGTTTTACTCAGGTTTTTTTTTTGTTCTGTGCCAACATCTCTTGTAAAATAGTTTTATCCCTTTAGGCAAATTTGTGAATCTGAGAGAAAAACAAAGACTAAGGCAAGATTCCCAGATGGAAGACGCAGTGGCACAGTAGTGGCCTGCAGACCATAGTGTCCAGTGGGGAATATTCCATTGTAAAAGCACCAACAATATTCAAAGAAAAAAAAATCCCTTACTTGTGGTTGGTCTTTTAGGTTGCAGCCAAAAAAGGATAAGGGTGGATCACCACTGGGTTTTGTCTTGATGTGTTGTGGTTACCAGATTGCCAGTCTGCTACTGCAGAGCTTCCAATGCCTCTTTCTCCTTGGAGGGCAACAGGTTCACATGGATGGCTCAAAACAGACACACCCTCAGTGTGAGGGATTCTTCATCTGAAATATCTGATCAGACTTCAGGACAGAAGTGCCTGCTGCAAATCTTACTGAGGCTCGAGACTGGCAGCCTACAATTAACTATAACTATTATACAGAAAGGAAATGACACAGTGCTTTCTATGAAATGAAAGATCAAGAGTAACTATGGGAACGATCTCATGTCTTCTTTTCCTGAAAACATTTACGTAACCTTCGGTGCTGAAAATATAACAAAAATGGCATAAATGCAGACTGAAAATGATATTTGTGGTTGAGTTTTATTTTCTTCAAGGAACCTTGCCAAAGATTAATGAGGTGATGTGTTTAATTATAAAAGAGCACATTCAGGCAAACTCATGAAGTTTGGTCTATGCTGAATTTATCAACAAAAGTATTGTTTTTCTTTTTTTAAGTGCCTCTGAGTATAACTGACATTACATTATTACTATACCTTACTCTTGATTATTAACTTTGGGGGTCATCTAACCACTAGAAAACATTATCCTTAATTTATGGTATGTTTCTAACAAATATATACATTGACTATTAAAGTTTAACAATAATCTAATACTTTATCTTAAAAGTTTGTTGGCTTTTTATACTTTTTCTGTGGTTTGTATTCCAAAGCACTTGGAATACAAGTGCTTTGGCTAGACCTGATATCGACTGGTATTGGTCAATATTTGCTTCTGCATGGTCGGTCTGCTTTTATCCTCTCGCTTTGCCGCCTTCAGCTCCTTCTGTAACTCAAACACAATGCAACTACACATCTCACAAGTGTAAATCCCAAACAGGGACTTCTTTGTGAGATGAGTGTCTGGGTGGGTCAAGGAGGCGGTTGTGAATATTGTCAGGTGGTAAACACCATCCACATGTCCAATTGTGTACCCACAGCTGTGTCTTAGGGCACTCAAGCCCTGTGGGGTAAACTGTGTCAGGTCCACATGCTTTTTCAGGAAGTTATAACAATCCTGAAAAAGCATGTGGACCTGACAATGCGGCAGCAGCAGATAGTGGATGGGAGCTAAAACTGCCGCGGCACGTTTTAGCTCCACAACCAGGCCGTCACTATCGAAACTGAACGTGACGTCATGTTGAGTTCACTAACATAGGTGGAGTGAAAACACATTCGGATGTCAGCTCCCAGAAAGTCTGACAACTTAGCATGCTGTGACACAGCATGGTCTGTTAGTGTCTGTGAGTTCAGAGAGTCAACCTCATGAATGTCAGACTGGGTGACTTCCATGCTGTGTGCAGCATGGCTAACAAATGGCAAGTGACACAAAGATGAGTTTCAAGTTACATATGATTCCAAAATATTAACTTATTAGTATTATATAAATGCGCAAACTAATGTTATGTCTTAAATAACAAAATGTACTTTATATGTTCATGGGTATTTAATAAATGTGTGTTTACATGTCTCTATGCCCCATAAATCCCCCATGTATTCAACATGTCTCCCATGTCCAACGTGTCCAGCTGACGTCATGTATCCAATGTGACACATGTGTTTAACGTGTGGTCAGCAAAGAAAAAGGAAAACCGAAAACATTTTAGCACATCCATGAAGACTGCACTTTGATCAGTCCATTTTGAGAAAAGAGGGCCAGAGTGGTCAAAATGTTTTCAAAAACCAAACATTTTCAGGATAATCGCTCTCAAGTTCTTGCGTTATAGATCCCACCATATAAAGAGCAGGTATTTGCAATAACTCATGGGGAACTACATTTAGGGGAAAATTAACATTTGGTGATTTCCAAACTTCTGCTTGGCTTCATGCTGAAAAATTCTGAAAATATTTAAACGTCCAAAAACGTATCTTTAATATCTAAGTCGATCTAAGTCAGTTTTTCTGTGAGGAATTATGAGGAATGCAGCCACAGCTTTTTAAACCCAGTCACATCACTTGAAGGGGCCCAACTATTTGTGCACTTGTGCATTGTTTATACAGGATACCACATGGCTAGCTCACTGTAAATTTATCTAATTATGTTTGAGGAAGAGGGCGGAGGTTGGGGGTATCTGGGTTCAGGCACAGTGCAATTTAGAGTTAGTGGAAAAATACTCCAAAGAGACAAAAAGTGAGGAGAGATTCGGTGCGGCTGTGTATTTTTTGGCCTGGTGCGTCTCTGTAAGATTTCTGAAATCATTAATCTTCACTTCACACAAATGTTAAAAAAGTGGAATGAGAAAAGATCCATCGAAAAACTGTGAAGTAAAAACATATAATTTTTTTATACTATTAACTCATGCTTTGTACTGTGGAATCACTGGTGGTGGGAGGCCTCATTAAAATAGGTTATTTTCATCCTCGCTTTATTATTATCTTGCTATGTTGTTTTATGTCTTTTTAAATTGTTTTGTGTTGATAAAGCTCCCTCTGGGGACATGCATTGCAAATAAGATAAGGCCATAAATGTTATTGTGCTCTGTTTTTGTTCATAATGAACATGTCTCCCCATGCAAATGAACAATAAATAAAGAAAGAATGTATGACGTGTTCTGCTGGACCCACACCTGTTCATTAAGTGTTTGTGTGTCAGCTTGAATCCTTTGTTGTGAGCCGAAGATTAATATAAGAGCTGTTTTATTGCAATTTAATTATTGTTGCTTTGGCCGGTTATTTGCTCAACTTTCCAATGCAGTTCTGTTTAGAATGAACACATCTATTGTATTGACAACAATTACAGAAGTATTCTGAGGAATATTTTTTTCCCCATTTTATGTGCGACAACCATTCATGATTTTTTTTATAGGGATTTTATGCAACAGACCAACACAAAGCAGTGTATAATTGTAAAATAGAAAAAAAAGGCTATAAAGGCACTTCTAAAGATGCACAGTGCCTAATAAGCCCCCTTTACTTAAAAAAAAAACAAAAAAAAACTTATGCCTGAATAAAATCTCTTTCAGTCTGAAAGCAGTGTCCAAGACCTTCCAAAACATGGCTGCCCACCTATCCTCAAAGGCCTGGCAAAGAGAGCATTAGTACAGTATCAACCTGGAGGGTTATGGTAATTCAGTATCACCTGAAAACATCCAAATCTCATAAACATTAATCATGCTTCACAAATCGTCCCTGAATAGAAAAAATGTCAAGCCAAAAACAACTACTGCAAGAAAACTATAAGAAGCTAACATGTTTATTAAACTTTGTATTTGCTTACATGACAAAATCCTTCGTTCGATGCATACCTGTTGTTTGTCTGCAAGAGAAAGTTCAATGCCAGCTGTAGTAAGCAGTTGGATCAAATTCCTTCAATTTAAATCAAAGAAATACTTGGCTGCAGTAAATGCAGCTGCAGCATTAATACACTGTGTAGCCGTGGTCTTAAGCGATGGGGTCCATTGGACCCTGCAAGATTCGTATCCTGTGTGAGGTCTCACTCATCCTGAATTTGTGTGCGTATGTGTGTGGTTTGGGGAACTGACTCCCCCACCGCCTCCTTTTCTCTCCCTCCCTACTTCCCCACTGTCCAACATCCCACACTCCTCCTGAGCGTCACTCTAACATCGCGGGAAGATTAAAAAAAAGTAAATAGAATTTACCATTTAAAGCCTATGTATGAAATCACAAATAATACCTGTGTGGATGGACTCCCTTCTGGCAGCCTAATATCTATGATTATATGCAACCCAATGATGTGCTGGCAGGGACAAGAAATGGGAACTTTGATCCGGGTGATTTAACAAAAAAAAGGGGGAATTATTACGAGCCTGTCATCACACCTATCATCCAGGTGGGTAATCAAATATGCTCAGATTATACACTACCAATTATAGCAGATTGTATGCCTTGAGACTATCAGCACACTCCCTTTCTAACCAGCCAGACTGTTTACCATCGTCATAGCAAACTGTTGGTACATACCATTTATCCAAATTGCACATCTACACTCTGTAAAAACAATCAGCAGCCCCACACTCCCAAACATATATTGATTTATGGAAAAGACAAAAGTGGAACAGAGGATGGGTGGAGGATGGGGAGTTGTCAAAAGCCACAGGAGCTCCATTTATAGCCAGCTAAGAAAATCAAAGCGGGACTTTTATGAGCTATTCTGGAGACTTTTGAATGATCTTTCAGCGTGTTTAGTCTGACTTTTGCGCCTTCAATCATTTCTTTGTAGGTTGAATTTCAGCTGAAAAAAAATTACCAGTGTAGGGTAATTTGGTGTCAGGGTGTGTCTGTATGGGTACACAGAGGCTACGTGTCTTAGGTCGATAAAAGTGCATGAAAAAAAGAGGCTTGCATTCGCGTGCCCTTGTTTACAATCCATCAATCCTAAAGTAGATCCAATCTTTTCTAAAGGTTATTGAAAGAAAGCTCCAACGACAAACTGTGAAATACCAGTGGAAATGTGAAGAACTGTTTTGCAACCATATTAAGGCTTTAATTGTTGTAATTCCATATTTCTTTTTCATTGATTGAGAAGATAATAAATATCAGTGTGCCATTGTTTAATAAAATTTCCTTCCAGAAACAAACTTCTTGGTAACAATGAAAAAGCATTTTCTGTTAGTTGTTTTGAGGTTTGTTTATTTTTTTGTTCCTTCGTCTCTTTCTTCTATTAGTCTTTTTTCTGTTTTATTGGTGATTCCAGATATTTCTTGTCTCTAGTTATTCTTTGTTACTATGTCATGTTTCTTAGATTGAGTTATTCCTTAGTATCAGGTTTATTTTCTAGGCTCCTGTGTTCTCTCTCTCGCCCCCTGTGCCACTTTGTCTCTCTCTTCCCTCACACTTGCAACCTGCTAGCTAATCAGCTCAGTACTTTTGTTCCAGCATTGACCCTGGTAACCTTTCTCTTGCTCATACTCTTTGCTCATTCCTCCTGTTAATTCCCATTGACCCTGGATTTTCCTGTTTTGTTCTGGATTCTTGGTTTTTGTTTGGCTCTGTGTCCCTGTGCTCCCATGGTTTTTTGTAAGTTTTTGTCTGTATTTCTCCATTAACATGCTCCCAGGTCCTGTCTGCATCTAGGTCCATTCTTAAACTCTCACATCATGGCATTTTCAATCTAAATTTGCCATGTGCATGAATAATTTTGGGCCTGGCTATTTTGCTGTCTTTGCTTAGTTTGATCATTTCTGTTGCCCGTTTTAAGTTCAGTCCACATGTGGACTGCAAATTATGATTTTTACATTTCAAAGGAACACACTTGTTTTTGTAGATGCAAGAAGAAGCTTAAACAATGATCTGATGTACAGACCTACAAAACTGGTCATTCTGACCGCATATTTAGACCCAGACGACAAAATGGAGCAAGAATAATTTGGGGAAACTTCGGAATATTCGAAAGACTGTATTTTGGCACTGAAATCAAAACACTCTTGATGTTTGATAAAGACAGGCAGTGGAGCAGCATATGTTTCAGAAGAGTCTGCTTGCTTCAGTGTTTGTTTTCGAATAAACACATTTGGTTCTGCTTACATGAAGTCAATTTCCTTGCTACTTGCACCAGAGTTGGTTTGTGATTCTTGGCATGACACAAGAGACAGCCACTCAGTCTTATCGTTTTCATACTGGATCGCAGCATAATAAAGCTCGGTCAATCATATCCATCTTTCACAACTAATATTCCAATACTTGGTTGAGGGGATAATTGCTTAGGTCATAAATGTGACTTAGCTGTCAATTACAGCTTAGACCCTATCAATTTAAAGTCCAGGTTATCATTTTTGGTCTGAAATACTATTAAAAAATTTGCACTTAGCTGAGGCCCACAATAATCTATTTCCCAGGTCTTTGTACCTGCTGCCACTTGTTGGTGCCAAGTAAAATGTATTTGCTATATAGCCAGTTTTCCTTGACTGCCTGGTTTAAATAAGCAGACTGATGGCACCGGATTTTCTGAATATATATATATATATATATATATAATTTTTTTTAAAACATATTTATTCAAACTCTCACTATTTTGTGACAATTTGGTATGAGAAATATGCTCCCAGTGCTGTAGCTATAAACAACCAATTAGACAGAGAAACACAAAGTGGTGTGTGGTTGGGGAGTGGGAAGAAAATATTTGGATTACAATTAAGAGTCTGAAGTGTGGCCTTTATTGATTGAATAGTGTCGTGAAAGCACAATGCACCATGGTGGAATAATTTTCCCCACAACATGGAAACAGATTAGAAAATGAATGGAGCTAAACACTGGGCATTACTGGAAGAAAACCTTTTAGATCTATTAAAAGTTGCAACAAAATTAAAACTGGGGCAGAGGTTTTATGATCCAGCAGGGACATCTAAACTACAGCTGAGCTACAATGTAATAATTTAGATGAAAGGGTATGTCAATGTGTTAGAACACACCTTCAAATGTACAGACTTAAATCTTATTCGGAAATTGTGGTAGTATTTTACTTGTAGTTATGGACTTAAGAGACTTAAATCTGAATTCAGATTACTATGTAAAAGATGTAATAAATTAAAGCCAAGCATCGTGAGATGTAACTTAATGTATTTCTTCAATATAACATTTCAACAAAATATGTTTGTTTGCTGATGAATGCGCAGTGAGATTATTGGGGTAGCATGTGCCACAGGCAATTTCTTTCAGAATCAGAGGTGATGCAACACGTGTGTTTATAATCACCACTGAAATGCCTTAACACAGCCAGTGTGTGATCACAGTTGTCCCACGTCTCAAAACTGGGGAATGTGATGACAGCAGCTACCTATCGCTTCTGCACAGTAAAAATGCCAGTGTTGAATTAACACCCAAAAGTGTCTATATGTGTCCAAGTCATCTGGTGTTAAAGTAACACTTTTGAAAGTGTTAAAAGATTGACACCCATATTTTTGTTAAATTGACATTGGTCTATATACTGAAATGGGTTTAAGAAAAGTTAAACTTTCCATTTCTGTGTATTGTTTTGAATATTTTCCACTGGATTTGATTGATATTGACACCTTGTGGGTCAATTATTTACTTTTTTAACATCACATTGTGTTTTGTGATCAACACTACACTGGTGTTACTTTTAATATATTTGACACCAACACCATTGTAAATGTTAATGAGACTCTGTAGTGTTGAATTTAACACCAGCTGACTTGGACACATATAGACACTTTTGGATGTTAATTCAACACTGGCA
>CAEGAF010102627.1:0-15245 GCA_903067075.1 Micropoecilia bifurca
GGAGTCTTGCTGCTACGCCGTAACAAATTAGACGTTAATAAGAGCTATAAGGCTATGGATCCCTATGGTTTAAAAAATCAATACTCGCGGATGAAAAATCGATACTTTCCGAGCGCGGAAAATATCGATATATATCGCAGAATCGATTTTTTTTCCTACAGCCCTAATTGTGAGTATAATGATTTATTGTTTTTGACCATGACACAACAGTGAAGCGCACCATTTACTTTGCAAAATTCTCTAACGTTCAGTCCTTGATTTAAATGTAACCAAATGATGTTTCGGCTTTTGACAGTTTCACTCTTGTGGCTCATTTTTATTGGTCCGTTTCACCGGAGTGCCACGAAACTTAAACAGGAGAATTGACAGCTCGTCATCAGCCAATCAGCAATAAGCCCGCCTTTCAAAACGAATGACGACGAGAGCGACTAGCCAATCGCAGCGCCGGATTTGGGATGGGCTGGTTTGTTGACAGGAAGTGAGTGAGGAGGAATCTCCACCGTCCGAGCCTCCGTGCCTGTAATTCAGCCTGATAAACAGCGGTTTTTGTGTTCAGATACACCTCGGAGGTAATGAGGACCTGGATTATGTACTTTAACACCGACCTGGGGCAAAGATGCAATGGAGGTCAATAGTAGTGGGTCTGGTGGTCCTGAGACTCTCTGTAAGCTGGGTTCTGTGGTTAGCCTTCGGGCTGGGACCTGAGATTAGCTCCGGGTTCAACTTCCACCTCGGTTTTAATTTGCACAAACTGGACTTGCTGTTCCGCGAGGAAAAGGAAGCCGAGCCGAGCGCCGGCTCCTGGTCTCAAGGAATCCAGGCTCACAGGTATGACGAGGCGGCGAGCATCTGCGCAGAGATCGGGGAGGATTCAACCAGGAGGTCCTACCTGAACCTCTTCCACGGCAGCAAGGATGAGTACGTCCGCAGGTACCGGTCCTTCCCCGACACGCTGAGGGTGAAAATGAAAGACATGGCCAAGGAAATGTTCTACTTTGGATACGAGAACTACATGAAATACGCCTTTCCGGAGGACGAGCTGAATCCCATTGATTGTGAGGGGAGAGGACCAGACGTGCTGAACCCGTGAGTCTCTCTCTCTGACCTGGACAAGTCCTGGTTCTTCTGTTGTTTTAAGTAAGCTGAGATTTCCAGTTGTAGTTTGTAGGCACATCAGCTTAAAGTGCAGCAAATTAGATGGCCCAGAAAACAAGCAGGTCGTGGTTCAGGTTCACACACATTGACTGGTGTGAGAACACTGACCTGCATGTCTAAGATGTTTGAGTCATGCCTGACTCAAAGGCATGCAAAGCCTCAGCAGCTTGTCATTACTTTATGTTGAAGCTTGCAGATTTAAATCAGGTAGGTTAAGGCAGAAAAACCTGTTAGACATGTGGATCAGAGTGTTGCATGGCTGGGAAACATTGAAAAGCATCTTAATCCTAAACTCAACAGTAGGCAGGGCAGCTTTTAAATGTATATTGTCTATATTCTATTTATCCACACAGCGAAATATACATGTTATCCTCTATTATCAGAATCCTAGGTATAGCAGGTTTGTTCATTTTGACCATATGGCACCCTAGAAAAAGACTTTCAGATTAAATATTTTAAACTTCATTAAATTTTTTTGTTAATTCTGTTTCAACAGCCTAAGTAAACAATATGGTGGATTTGGTTTCCTAACAATTTCCAACCAGATTTGCTCTACAAATGCAGACAAGCAGAATGGAACTTCTCTTGTTGAACAATTGAATATATTGAATTAAAAGGCAAAACAGGCTGCCAGTAATTCTGAAGGCAGAAAAAAAGGCCATCACACATCAAATATGAAATGAAGGAACATTTTTTTCTTTCTGAAACTGTTATTTGAGACAAACTAACAAGAAGGGTTCTTAAAACAATAATATAATTGAGCTTCACACATTTCTATTTTCAGATTAATTTAATTTTAAGCAGATAATTAATTGGTGTATGAACAGCTTTTTTGTTTAAAATGACGCTCGCATTAATTGCAGTTATTTTTAAATACTAGAAAATATATTGCAAAATGAGTTATATTTGTTTCAATTAAGAAAAGATTCCTTTACTGTCATCTAACTTCTTTGAAAAGTGTGGACTGTGTAGCACAAAGTTAAAATAATCTAAATAAATCCATACATGTACAGTAAGTTATGTTTTGCACAAATGGGGGACTTTTAATGAACAGTTTTACAAAACTTCTCAATGTTATTTTTAACCAAATGTGGGTCAGATTACATTAATTACCTTAGAATGAAAGCAATATCGCTGCAGACGTGTTGCAGCTGAAATGAAGATAAAAATACTAATCCATTTTAATAACAAGATCCTTTTGTTTCCACATCAGCTGCGTGTTTTCCAAGATGAAGCAAACTGTAACTTTGGAGACCTGATAAGACTGATTAGATGTCTTCCACTAACATTAGATTAGGTGTAACCATCAAAACTGCTCAGCAAAAAGTACTTTCTGTTCTGTGGTGTCATAAGAAAGCTTTCCCACTTTTTCCTGTCTCTGTTGTAGGTCAAACATCAATATTAATGACGTCTTGGGGAATTATTCACTCACACTCATCGACACCTTAGACACCTTGCTGGTAAGTTAGCTTCCACTTGGTTTTTGTATTGTTTCACATTGAAAGTCTGGTAACACTTTATTTGAAGGGGGTGAATAAGACTGACATGACTCTGTCATGAACATGAATAAGCCTTCATGAATATTTATGACTGTTGTCATAAAGCGTCATTCGGTAAATTATGACACTTTTAAGACAAAGTTGACATTATTCAAAATGTCTTCGCTATGTCAACTTGACATTAACCAAGAAATCATTACTGATAGAAATTTGTTATATTACTGATTGCACTTTAAAAATTAGGTAACTTTATGTTATTAAAGGCAAAGTTTAGACAGTAATGATTAAACAGTAATGATTTCTTGGTTAATGTCAAGTTGTCATAATATTGAATTTTGAATAATGTCAACTTTGTATTAAAAGTGTCATAATTTACCGAATGACGCTTTATGACAACGGTCATAAATATTCATGAAGGCTTCTTTATGTTCATGTCAGGAGTTATGTCATGTTTATGAAAGTGTCATGTAGGTCTTATTTACCCCCTTCAAATAAAGTGTTACTAAAAATCTCCTTGAGAACATGGTAGAGGTTTTGATCCTATGACTTCAGCAGAAAAGAAAATGAAAATACAAAACTAGAATATAAATCTGAACTCTTTTTGGTCTTTTTCCATAGAAAATGATTGTTTTGCACACATTGCTAGTGACTGGTATGTTTTACGCCATGGTGGTTAACACTTCCTGTATAAGTAGTGGGTTATCTACTGCTCTCAAAATTACCCGGTTTTGAATTAGTTATGTGTTAGTATGTCAGTGTAAAGGTTGGCAATTGAGGGCTTTCCTTTCACCCAGCTGCAGCAGCATTCACAATCTTAAACAAACCAGAAAGATAACGCAGAATATGTTGTGGTTAAACTGGGTGTCTTGTTTCACCAGGTGCTTGGCAATGTGACAGAGTTCCACAGAGCCGTCAAACTGGTTATAGATACCGTGTCTTTTGACAAGGACTCAACTGTGCAAGTCTTCGAGGCTAACATCAGGTACAAATTTTACCTTAGGCATGTCCACAAACTCTCCAACTTGTGATCAACGTTAAAGTTTTCCTCTTACTGCAGTTTAGAATAGCAAATATTATGTTTTCTAGGTGCTCGCTAATACATGTTATAGAGCAATTATCTCAAATTCTCACACATTTAGCATCTTATGAGTTGATTGGGTCATTCTTTTCTGTTCTGCTCAACATGTTTAGTTTAGTTTTCAATTATAAAGCTTTGACTACTCGGTTTCAATTTTTCTTCAAGAATTATGTCATATCGTTATAAGGACACAGTGTTAAATATTTTCTTTTGAGCTTGGTATGAGTACTAGTTAATTAGCTATATTAGAAGTATAGTAGGAATGTCACGTGTAAAAGCCCCAATAGTGGTTGTTAGCTGTAAAAACCAAATGACTGCAAATTTAAAACATTATAGCAAAAACAGCAATACGATCACTAAAAATATTAATTAAATTTATCTTTACAGGTATATATATATATATTAACACTGGTCAGGGCTGATCAATCAGCAATTTGCTTGCATGATGCTGGTCAGAAGTCAATTTCTTCGTGCATCTCCAATGATATAAAAAAATAAAGCTGTACATTTACTGAAAAAACATAAATGCTGTAGCTATACTTCTTTGTAAGACTGATACAATTTTGCAGCGGCGGCATTAAAGGGGTCTCTTGGTTCTTTATTTAATCTTTGAAGGATCCTTGGAAGCCTCATCTCAGCACACATTCTGCTGACTGACCCCAAGCACCCATTCGGGGAGGTGGGCTTCAAAGATTATGATAATGAACTTCTGCATCTGGCTCACGACCTGGCTGTGCGCTTGCTTCCTGCTTTTGAGAACACAAGCACGGGCATTCCTTTCCCCCGGGTGAGAGAGAGATCACTCTTTGATTACAAAGTAAGTCATCCCTCTTCCGTGCGCGAGGCCGGGGCTGATTGTTCGTCTGTGCCCTGCATGCAGGTGAACCTGAAGACGGGCGTCCCTCAGGACGGCGTCAACGAGACGTGCACTGCAGGAGCCGGGTCCCTGCTGGTGGAGTTTGGCATTCTGAGTCGCCTGATCGGGGATTCGACGTTCGAATGGGTGGCGAGGCGAGCCGTCAGAGCTCTGTGGAATCTGAGAAGCAACGAAACTGGTCTGTTGGGTAAGTTCAGCTTCCATTTGGGGTGGAGGAGTTTTAATTCCACGTTGCCTATTGATTTTGTTTTCTTTTCAATACTTGGTTCTCGCGTGATGTTGCCAAACATCCCTCTTTGGTTTCTTTTTGCAGGGAATGTCATTAATATCCAAACAGGCCAGTGGGTTGGCAAGCAGAGTGGGCTTGGAGCGGGAATGGACTCTTTTTATGAGTATTTGCTGAAATCCTACATCCTATTTGGTGAGAAAGAGGATTACCGCATGTTTAACGCAGCTTATGAGAGCATTCAGAACCACCTAAGAAGAGGGTGAGTCCCAAAGAGAAAATAAAAATTTGAGAGATTGATTTTGTTCATTTTTCAATTTTCTGCATTGTTGAGAGTCTCGTTTGGTTGCAGCTGAAATGGGAAAATATCGCAGCAACAGGATCTGAGTCTGTCTGGGAATCACCAAAAAGAGGAATTAAAACTGAGAAATGTTTACAGCGTAGTCATGTTTTATTATTTTGTTGAAGTATTCAAATTTTCTGAACTTTTCTACAATGTGTCAAGTTGCAACTCTAAAGTTTTGAGTTTATTATTGGGTTAATAACTTTAGCTGCATTTCTTCCAGTAGCTTCCCCATTGCTGCTGGAAGAAATGCACCCACAAAAACAGGTTTAAAAAATAAAACCATCAATAAATTTCCTTGTACTTTACATCTATGCTCTGCTTCATGTTGGTCTTAATGTTGGTGTAAATGTGAGAAAATATGAAAGAAGTCATCGCTCTATAGAAATTCACTGTATGTTTATGTTTTTTATAATGTGGAGAGGAACGTTGTATAACTGAATTGTGTGAAATCTTTTCCCTTTGTTCTCCTCAAGGCGCGAGTCTTGCAATGAAGGTGAGGGTGACCCGCCTCTCTACGTTAATGTGAACATGTTTAGTGGTGAGATTATGAACACGTGGATCGACTCCCTTCAGGCCTTCTTTCCTGGGCTACAGGTGTTTTTTCCTCTTTTTTTTACTTTCCTCTGACATAAATATTATTTATTTATTTTTTCCCCCCCAGTAAACTAAAATAAAGATTTATGTAACTTATAGGTGCTGAACGGGGATATTGATGACGCCATTTGCCTGCATGCCTTCTACTATGCCATCTGGAAGCGCTTTGGGGCGCTGCCAGAGAGATACAACTGGCAGCTCAAAGCTCCCGATGTGTTATTTTACCCTTTAAGACCAGAGTTGGTGGAGTCCACCTACCTGCTGTACCAGGTAGTAACTCGGGGACAGCAGTGGTTGTTTGCTTTTTATCAATCGCGAGTAATTTTCCTTTTCCTACTTTCTTCTCACAGGCAACCAAAAATCCTTTCTATCTGCACGTTGGAATGGATATTCTTCAGAGCCTTGAGAAAAATGCCAAAGTCAGGTACCTATTTATGTTGTTTTTACTGATTTTGGTCATGCATACATATAAAAAAATATGTATTTGCCTACTTTTCACTTCACTGCTGTGTGTTACTGCTACTGCAGATGCGGATATGCCACACTCCACCATGTGGTGGATAAATCCAAAGAGGATCGCATGGAGAGCTTTTTCCTCAGTGAAACCTGCAAATACCTTTATCTTGTAAGTTTTCATTCTGAGGCCTTATACTCTCAGATATACAGGAGCAAACATTTATTTTACTTCATTGTTTCCTAAGGCTTACATGCACTTTAAAGACTAAAGTGTAAGATTTGGTGACCTCTTGTGCTAAAATGGAAGACCTGCAATCTTTGAATCACATTTTAAAGTTTGATAAAAAGCAAACTTCATGTTAACACACATAAAGGTCTACATATCCTACTATACCAGAATGAGTGTAAAAAAATAAATATATATGTATATGTTTAATACTCTTTTTCTGATTACCTTCCACATACTAAGAGGTTATTTGAATAGTGTATGCCCCGCCTCTGCCCCCATACACCATTTTGAATATATGAATTGATTTTTGGGGGAATTTTATTGTCTTTTCCTCTGCATTGCAGCTATTTGATGAGGACAACCCACTGCACAAATCCGATAACAAATATATCTTCACTACAGAAGGTCATGTTGTGCCTATAGACAAGCGTTTCAGGGAGAAGCAGTGGAACGACTTGTCTCCATGTGAAGAGGGAGCGCTGGCAGAAACGGAAACCAGCAACCAGCCGCCTCCGAGCAACATCAGCAACGTAAGACCATCATCCCGGTTCTTTTAATGTGGTCAATGAGTTTGACCAGAACAACAGTTGGTCTCAGGGTTCACTCTCAGTCTGGAAAAACATAAAACTTGGCTGGAGTGTTTTCCAGGCGTGAATCAGTATGGAAAAAGAAAATAAAGTATGTAGAATATTTGCGTTTCCAGATGTTTGTTCTCATTTATTTTTCTTCATCCATTCATCCATTCTTTATAAAGTGTTTTTTTTTTCTTTTTAGCCATGAATTGTTTACATAAAACATTATGAAGGAACTCTGTATTTATTCTCTTTCTTCCGTATCTCTGCAGTGTAACAGGATTCCAGAGGAGCGTCGATATGCTCTGCCATTAAAGAGTGTTTACATGAGGCAGATTGATCATATGGTGGGAGTGTTTTGACGAAAAAGGACAGATGTGGTTACACTAGTTTGAAAGGACTGGAGAGGAGGATTTCCTCTTTGTACCATCTATTTCTCATATCTGGATCTAAACAGGAAATGGATGGTAATGAATCCTGAGAAGACGAGACTGTATTAAAGTAAAAGGTTTTTGTTTTTAGAGAATGATGCCAACAAAGGTGACAAGTTAAATGTCAGGAGAATTAGTTCTGATTGTTGGTTTTTGTCTGAACTAAGAGGGTTTTAGACAAACTGAGATATCTGTTTGGGTAAACTTTGCACATATGTGTATGATTGAAACTACAGCAGAGCTGAGAGTCTAGACAAAAAGGCATCTGATAATAATATCAGTGCCATTAACCTCACATTAATTCAGTGCACAGCCTATAAACAAATGTTGACCTTTGAACAAGCCACTCTCTAAACCTGAGAACCAGTGCCTCTTTTTTAAGTTGATATATCTGATTAGATCAGTGCTATTATGCAAGGGCTGTGAGATAAAACTCTTAAAAGAGCTGCTTTTCACTCCAGATATGTTTTAATCAAACAGCATTACTGCAAAACTCTGGTTTTTAAAACTAGAGATGCACCAATCAAAGTCTTGTGGCAGACTAATATAGATTTTTAGCCAATTTTAATTTCTCTTTAAGATTTAAAAATATATAGGAACAATGGTCTTTTTTTTCTAACTTTGTGAAATTACAAATTATTTATTTTCAGAGCAAAGGCAATATGACTGTTGTAATGAGAGGGTAATCTCTGTTAACTTACAGAACATAGTTTCTTATCTTAATTGTTGGCTTAATTGAAAGGCTGCACACATTACTAAATGTAGCTTGTTTCATTACACATTTGAAAGCTGAAGGGGACAAAAAGAGCAACTTTGCTGTATTCTGGTCAGGTTTCCTGCTGCCCCCCGCAGCCTGAATGAACAGCAGTCATGTCTTAATAAGTCATGCAAAATTCTTTGATTTGAAATGGCTCTTTACATCTTTTATACTTCCTCTGACTTCAATTTTTATCACCCACTGATAATAGTTTAACTTCTTCAATCAGTCACCACTCAGTTCTCCAAAATCTTCTTATTTCGCTTGTCAATCAAGTTCTTGGTGCATCTCTACTAAAATGCTAATGCATATCTGGGCAGAGACAGAAAGTCTGGGGAGTAAACTGCATTTTTTATTTTATTTTTTGCATTTGGCTCATGTTTGACAATACTGAGAAAATACAATATTGAGATAATCACAGTTGTTTATCTTTCAAACCTTTATTGACTCTGGGTCTTAGAAAGGGCTTTGTGCCCCCATCAGAATGAGATTCAGGGCTGACTCTTTAAGTGCCTTCTATTTGTCTTAGTATTTCTGGATGCTGAGTGGGGTATATTAACCGTGGATAACATTTTTGAACATATTTTATTGCCACTTTTGATATTGCACAAATGTTTCATTCCATGTTTATCTGCGGTTCTTTTAACCATCACAAGCCATACATTTTTTTTAAATGCTAAGTTTGTATTGGTGACAATTCTACTGCATTGTTTATGATTTGTACTTGTACAGAAGAGACTGGAGCTGTTTCTTTTGGTGCACTTCATACCTGTTATGTGGTTAAAAACTCAGGGTTTATTAAAAATGCAAAAATCAGTGAATGCTTTTGTAAGAAATAAAATTGCAATGTTGCCTACTATTTTTCACTTTATTATTGTTTCCAACATTAAGTATTGTTCTCAATAATGAGGTGCATTTCTATGCAATATTACTCAATATTATTAACAAATATTTGATGCATTGAAATCATCTTTCTGCTACTGTGTAATTCTGCTGCGGTCTTTATTTAGGTCCGCTTTCCTTTGATTTTGTCTGCATTTGTGACAAATACCCAGGTCACGTCTCACATATTCAGATGTAGCTGTGGTTACACCTAACTTATTTTTTTTCTCAGAATAAAGTAGAAATCTTCCATAGTTATCTGCGATACTAACGATTCCCTTCAGGATGTGATGCAATCACATATAGTTCTCAGAAGTGGTCAAAGGTCATTGATGCATTGGAAAACAGATGCCCCTCCCATTCTGGTGAATTTTGTGAGGGAGGCAAATGCAGATGCAGTGACTTGCAAATAGTTCATACGCATTTTATGTCACATTTTATATCATAACCACAAGATTTTATATATTTTAGAGGCCAACTCAAGGTAGAGCATAATTCTAAAATTAAAGGAACTGTCTTGTTTTTAAAATGTCTTTCAAATAGAAATCAGAAAAATAAAGCATGCCGTTGTAATTTTCCATAGAATCACTATTTTTTTCCAGTTACAACTTTATGTTTTGGTTATGCCTCAAGGAAAGGCAAATTTACTTGTACAGCACATTTCAACTGCCAGGCAACACAAAGTGCTTGCGAACTCATAAAATTTAACAAAGTCTAGAATGTTAAAGTTATTATGAATCAAATGCAACCCTAAGCAAGTGAGTTTTTAGCCTTGATTAAAATGAACTCTGTTTCAGCAGGTTTTGCAGTTTTCCAGATTAATGGAGGACAAAGTTGAATGCTGCTTTTCTTTGTTTGGCTCTAATTGTGGGATGCAGAGTAGATTTGAACAGGAAAACCTGAGTGGTCCAGAAAGTTGATGCAATATTTTGGTGCTAAGTCACTCATGGATTTATGAAGTCAATTCTCTAGCAACAGAAATTGGGTGAAGTGCTCTGTTTTCCTGGTTTTAGTAAGAACACAAGCAGCGGCGTTCTGGATCAGCTGCAGCTGTCTGACTTGTACCGACACTGTTGCAGTAATTAATCTGACTAAAAATAAATGCATAGATACATTTTTGGTGAGACACTAGCCATTTTATGCTGAAAACATTCACTTTTTTCCGCATTTAGAGACTAAAATTTGTATCCGTGCTTTACAAATGTACAAAGAATCATTGGAAAACATGAAATCATGCCAATTTTAAATTCAATTTAGGTCTGAAATTTGATTTGGCCACACTAGTACATAAATACGCACTGTTCTAAGCTATTCCATTTTAGCACTTGCAGTTTTTGTCTCATTTGTCAATCCAAGAGAAACATGATAAAACATTTTTTTATAATAACAGCTTATATTTTTAGTCTAAATCAGTCAGTCATTAAAGGGATTTCCAGGAACCCGAGTAGATTAAAAACAAGACATTAATTCTGGAAAAAATGACACACTACTGAGTTTTCTACAGAAGCTTTAATAAATTTAATCAAAAGTGCACATTTTTATATTTCTCTGAATTTCAGTACGGATACGTTGACTCAAAGGCTTTTTGACAGGGAGATTCAAATTGGGGTTAAATTAATCTCTAGTTTAACAGTTTATTGATCAACAGTATTACAACACACCATTAGAAATTTGATTAATTATGTGCAATGGCCCTTTTTCAACTACTGCAATAAAACCAAAAACAATCTAATGCTTCTCTCAGAAGTTCAATTTATTATCTTCTGGTGTTACAAATTGTGCTGTTTTGTGTCTTTTGAAAAAGCCTTTTCTAATGACAGTTCATCTTAAAGTCTAACTGATGCTGAAGTGCATATGCAGGTGGTGAGGCCATCTTGTTAGCCCTTTAATTATATGCTGTCTGATTACTTGAGCTTAGAGACACTGCGTCTATTCATGAGTACATCTGAAAAGAAATCAGTTTATGCAGACAAAAGCTACAGATTGCATTCATCTCCATAGATGAGCAAATGAGAAAAGTTTAACAAAAAAATTCAACTCATCTTAAAATCTGCATGGGATTATTTTCATGTCTCAGTGACAAGGAGTCTTTGGTCGAAGCTACAAGTTTAGTTTTTAAACACAGCAAATTAAATGTTATTTTTGTTTTTGCATTCACTGGTTTGATGATGGCTTTTTGATGGGGCTGTTTCCATCTTCATTCCCGTTTGATGTGAGGAGGAATCTGAGGAATGTGACAAGGCTAAGACGCTACCCTGTCAAATAACATAGAAACACACGTGTTAGATGAGTTTATGCAGTCACTCTAACAGTCACTCGGTTAGATTTGCATGATTTTTGACTTTGCTCACCTTCATTTAGTTTCCCTGCTTGGCTCTTAGAAGAGACCGCAGTCTTTCAGGTTTTCCTTGATGATGATGTCGGTTACGGCGTCAAACACAAACTTGACGTTTTCTGTGTCTGTGGCGCAGGTCATGTGTGAGTAGATTTCTTTTACATCTCGGCGCAAGTTCAGGTCCAGGAACTGGATTTTGATGTAGTTGCCAGCATCCTCATATGTATTGGGCCCTGGGCAGGACAACAAGGAGATATAACAGATAAATGACAAAACAATAACAATAAAATGATTAAGAGTTGTTTTTTCCACTTTAACATCCACAAAGTGAAGAGCTAGACTTACTTGTAGCCAGTCTATTCTTCACATAGCTAGATATGTTTTGCCGACGATACTGTCATTTATACATTGAAATTAAGAATCAAAGTAGTTCATGAAAATCTCACCATCGTACTCAGGGAAGCACATGCTGAGATGGGCTTTCTTGATCTTCTCAACGAACACATCCTTCTTGTTCAGGAAAAGGACAATGGAGGTGGTGGCGAAGTAGCGGTGGTTGCAAATACTGTTGAACAAGTGCAGACTCTCGTGCATTCGGTTCTGAAAGGAAAACAAAAAACTTTTAAGTGACCCAGAGTTTTACTTCTTAACATAAATAATGATATGCAACGGTCAACTCTGTCATACCACTTCGTCATCCTCCACCAGCACCATGTCATAGGCGCTCAGAGCAGCAATGAAGATGATACAGGTGACACCTTCGAAACAATGAATCCACTTCTTCCTCTCTGACCTCTGGCCACCCACATCAAACATTCTGGATCCAAACAAAAGGCAATTTGCTGTGTGATCACCCTATCAATCCTAATTCCTACCAATGAGCAATAATTCGTAGACTCACCTGAAGTTAAGATCTTTGAAGGAGAATTGAGTCTCAATGATACCAGTGGTTTTCACTCTTGATCGCAGCACATCCTGCTCAGTGGGCACATAGCCTGGTTGGATCAGCCGCTCCAGGTCATTGAGGTAGCTGTGTGAAAATTAAACTCTGTCAGTGGACTTATTTTTACAATTACATGAGCAGTGTCTCAGTGTGTTGTTGCTTACTATCCAGCTGAGTCGTTGAGTTGATATTCTGAAGCCCTGTCGAAGCAGGCCTGGATGCCAGAGTCCTTCCACAGACGCAGAATGATGTCTGACAATTCTTTGGGCATTGTTCCCTCCTCAATGGTGTCTGCAAGATGCATCAGTTTCCTAGCATCATCCTGCAGGAAGGACCCAGGTGGACAGTCAGGTCAATAAGTTTAACTTGGAACATTTGACCTAAGATTTATATAGATGTTTGTTGTCACCTGTTGATCGGCGTGGCCGTAGTTAATGTTGAGTGTGTTCATGGCCTTCACGATTGCCATGATGGACTGCAGGGTGTTGCTGTAGATGATGACGATGAATTCCAAGCATTCTTCAAGCGAATAACCATCTTTGTGGATAATTCTGTGGAGAAAGTGTAGCATTACTATTGAACATAGCTTTGGACAAGAAGGAATAAATGCTGCTTAGATACAAAGTTCTTACTTCATCTGTTTGACAATGGTGCTCTTGCCTGATTCTCCAGCCCCTATGAAAGAGAAGAAATCATTTTAGAAGATGTCTTTGCCTATTTTATCAGAATATCTCAACATTTTCTTTAATTTGAAGACACCTTACATGGCGATCCATTCCCAAAAACTGGACATTGATACCAGCATGCTTATCAGAACTGGTGTTTTTTATTTATGTCTGTAAGGCGTTGGAATAACATCTGTTTTTCTCAGGTATATCCTCCAAAAGATGATCCCAACAAGTGCGGCATAATGCTTCTTACTTGAGCCCTAATCTTTTTTACTTGACCCTGACCTATATCACCATAAGGAGAGGATGAAGCAGTGCATGAAACAATGTCTGAAACAGGTTCTTATGTGTCTACAAAGTATTTTCAGATGATGTAGTCAACAAATATTATAACTCTGAATTACCTCAAGCAGCCCAACTACATTTGACTGTATGTTCTGTATTTTATTAGCTTATAGAATAAACTGTAACTCTGACAGTTTCTCTCATTTAGTCTAAATTCAGAAGATTTAAAATGAAGGTGCCATAAATCTGTTTTGGTTTGTTGATTCAGGGTCAGTGTCCTTCAGTGTTAAGCCCTTTGTGTGGAAGAACCTGTTGTGTCAGGATTAACAGGGATTGCCTTGTGTGATTATCTGAGTGTCTCAGCAATTCAAGACAGAGTTTATTAAGCTCTTACTTGATATGTTGCATCTTTTCATGCTCAGTTAGAGACTTTAAAGAGTACAAAAAAAAAAATCAGCCCTGGAAATTAATTAGGTGTGTTATTTGCAACAATGCGTAAAGCAACATAATTTGCTTTTTTGATTGTTAAACAGCTTGTGAAAGTCAATGCAGGAGTTGTTTTAGGGAAAGTTTTTAACCAAAACAAGTTAGGAAGTCGCACTAAGGTAATTTTACAGCTCTACTAAAACAACACACTAAAACCATCTATGGTATGGGAATGGCTCTGACCAGATCCTGATGTATTGAAACCATTGCTTCTAAATCACTTGTCCAACAGGTGTGTCTGTACCTAGCAGCAGCAGCTTGACGGTCCTTGCGTCCTTGTCTGCATCCTCCTTCAGCCTCTTCTCCAGCTCCCTGGAGTGTTTGTCCTCGGCGCTAGCTCCGGCCCCCATCCTACTTTTCCCGGCTTGGGCCCCTCTGTTTCAAAAGCCAAGTGTCAGGAAAAATGGAAGCAGGTCCCGGATGGCTGCTCACCTGCTACTGTCTGACCGGTGCCTTCAAGCACGCAGCTGATGCGCCAACTGCCGGCAGCTGGGGATTGTTTGAGCATTTTTTCCCATCACAGGGAAGGATTTTGGGCTCCCTCAGCCCACCTGACCAGTGGTGGCCAATGGAGCACAAGGACAAGACAGCTACAGGGCAGAGGTGTGAAGGGAAGCAGACATACATCACTGTAGGAGTCCTCTAACCTTTAGGGTACTTTGCTGCGCTCAGCGGAAGATGAACATCGGCTCAAGTGCTTATCTCATGCTCTTCTTAGGTTCCTTCAGGAGAGAAGCCAGTAGAACTAAAAGAACTTGGTTTATGTCTTGTTACCAAAACTAGGTTTAGTCTCTGATGTGACCAAAACAAAAATGAAATCTGATGGTAAGATCATTGTGGGTTTATTTCTGCAAGACGGATGAGAATGTGATGAGACTGTTAGAACCAACACAAAATCAGGAAATGCATGTCAAGACCATCAACCTGTAGTCTAAACACAGAGACATTTGCACACAAAAATGCAAACATTCCTTATGGGATCCAACAGCCCGAAGGGTGAGTTCTGAAGTGCTTAAAGAGCTTTGCAGTTTCACCAGACAGATCTCATTGACCTAAATCTGAAGCTGGTTAAGGATCCTAATCCACTCACACTTTCAGTTCTGTGTGCATGAAGATGCGGCATGAGTGTATGCTTGTGATCACAGCATCATATTTCATTACACGTTCAGGAACTGAAATATAGTGATATTGTTGTGTTAACTCTGGATCAGAAGGCATACACAAGATCAAAACGTAGAACATCTGTAACTGGGTGTAGATGCAGTTTAATTGTAAACCTATTTGCTTCTCTTTTGAGGTAATTTTTACTACTAACCCCATTGTGACGGCCAGCCACACAGGGTAAGGTCCACGCCTTATCATAAGTTGGCTTTCACTTTAGTTTGTTTTGTAGTTTAATTATCCTTTATTTTCTGTCTTCCACCTT
>CAEGAF010102653.1:0-56782 GCA_903067075.1 Micropoecilia bifurca
TTATTATTAGACATCCATATTTGTAATGAACGGAACAAATCATGTTCCGTTCAATACCGGATGGGTGGCAACATAACTGTGGCATCTGTTCTATGCACCTTATAATGAGGTGCGCCTTATATATGAACGAAGTTTTAAACTAGGCCGTTCATTGAAGGTGCGCTTTATAATCCGGTGCGCCTTATAGTGCGGAAAATACGGTAATCAAATTAATTACCAAATATAAGAAATCATCCAAACTTCAAAATATATTAACAAAAAGTCATTCAACTAAAGTCTGTCCAAAACAATCTAGAAAAAAAATAGACAAAAGCTATTATAATGTGCCCAAAGCACATAGCATATTGTACGCAAAAAAGAAAAAAAGACAGTCTTTTTAGCATCATTTTTATTATCTGTATAGTACTATAAAATATTGATAAAATTCCAAATCCATACTACCTAGCCCTACTTTTTAAAAATAGAATGATAAAATAAAATGTGCAACTAGTGACTGCTTTTGTGTCTTTGACTTTCTGTGTTTTTGCTGTTTTTCACCACTACTGTACTTCTACAAAAAATAATAAACCTTAAAAATCCAAACATAAGTCTTCCATCGTGTGAAATTCAGGAATTATATAATACAGGCAGACCCCACACATCCTGGAAATAAACTATTTTGACTTTAGCATGTGTGCACTAACTTAACTTTTTTTTTTATGTCTATTTGAATACACTAAAAAACTGCACAAACTTAGCAAATAAAGCTGACTCTGACTGATCTTGGTTCTGATTAGATATTTCAGGGCCCCTAAGATCTCCTGACAAACACACAGGCCCTCTTTCCCTCTAAAATCAAAGCGGTTTGATTGATAGACGAGGTGGCTGCTGTTGTGTACGACAGCTCGTCTCTGCATTAGATCTTCTGAATGAATCATGTGCCTGTTTCTCTGCGTGTGAAGCCTCTCTATTATCCATAATAGATTCATTTCTTATCTTGGATTCTCTCTAAATCTCTCCTTTGTGTCACTGTGTCACACTGTGGCAGTCGAGTGTGTGTGTGAAGGAAAACCTGAACGATATGGGTCAATATCTTCATGGGAAATGTAGCTTTCTCTGGGAAAACTGCAAGTCACAAACTAAAAATACATAATAGTGTAAATGATTTTCCATCTTTCTTCCAGCTCATGTTTTAAAATTATTTTTGTTAGATTTTCTTTCTCTCTTTTTTTCCACTGTGAAAAGACGAGTTAATTGAAAAATAATGCTGAATGGATTATGAAAAATAATGATCTCCTGTGAATATTGCGGATTCGGAAAACGCCATCAAGACAACACCAGCAGCCTCTCATTTAAATATTTAAGACATATTCAGTTATTTTTGCCAACTGCGAAGCAAACAGGAGCCGACAGTCCCCAACAAACCTCCAAGCCCTGCATTATTCTATCCAACAATCTACCCTGTTTTCTGAACAGTTAGATCACTCGGCAGAGTGGAGATGCAGAGGGTGACGTCAGCTCTAAGTGGTAGAAAACACACATTACACACATGGATTGTGTGTGTGTGTGTGTGTGTGTGTGTGTGTGTGTGTGTGTGTGTGTGTGTGTGTGTGTGTGTGTGTGTGTGTGTATTTGCATTGCTTGAAGCACTGGAGCAAATGTGACATTTCCTACACTATGTTTCTTCCTCTGGAGCTTCTTTTCTAATATTTTCCTTCATCACCTTGTCTCACCCTCTTTGTCCTCTTCACTCACCACATTCTCTTTTGTTGCCTCTGACCCCCCTCCACCCTGATACCCCCAAGAGAAAGAACTGGCCTGAAAGAATAAGAGTGTTGAGGATAAAAAGGACAACCGCTGTCACATCAGAAGAAAAATATTTTCTTCACATTAATGTTGAAAGAAAGAAAAAATTATTTTCTCGTTGATCTTTACAAAATTTCACCATACTGACTGTGAAACAAGGTAGCGGCTTTGGGTGCACTGATTGTAGTTTTCTGGTCGATCGTGGATTTTTAAAAAGCCTGAGCTGATCCCAATTTCAAAATGAAGGAAACATTCAACATTTAGGGGTGTTCTTTTAGGGGAACACCCCTGAAAGAGGCAGGATCAGGGAGAAGAGAGGAGTTCTTTTTTTAAACGAGGACAAAAAATTGGGAGATTTTATACATTTTTTGATGAGAAGATAATTGGGGAAAACTTAAGGTTTGTCCATCCAGCTTGACGATAGTCCTAAACACACAGCCAGAGCTATCATGCTTTAAAAATAAAACCTGCATATAGATCCGCAACAAATAATTTTCTAAACATGTACATAAAACGTTATTCTATCAAAACTAAACAAGAACTTATTTCTACTTTCCAATTTTAGAACAAAATGAATCTTCTATTTTAGAACAAAATGAATCTTCTACTACAAAAGGAAAAATAACTATTTTGTTGAATAAGGTTAGCTGTTTCTATAAATATAGATTAAGAAATGAAGAATGGGTAGCATAATTTTAGGCTACTTTTAATAAGTATTGAAAGCATATTTGCATAAGAAGATATGGAAAAACACCTAAAAAGGCAATTTCTTGCTGCATTGATAATCAAAAGCATTTCCTTTTTGGTTTTGCCTAACCATGGCCCAAACTACCCTCTTTAAGAACCTTTAGCATTGTAGGTAACACCTGAGGATATTTACATTAACCAGTTACATTAACCAATTACTAACTTTGGAGATCTTCTAAATTAAGTCCAACAATAATACTAAGGATTTAGTAAATTACGGATTATTGTGGTTTAAAATTAAATAATTTGTGACAATATCTGAAGTGCTTTTAACATTCATATAGAACAAAGGACTGAAGAATAAAAATGAGTATTCATAATATTCTAATTTTCTGAATCTAATATAAGAAGGTCTGATTTGGAGAAGCGCTGGTGACACATCTACATACTTCTTTGTCTGACCCGCGCTTGAATATCACACGGAACTTAAGAGACCTGAAAAGTAATTTCCTCTCTGAATCATCCCCATTTTTCTCCCAGCGCGAGCTCGAGCGCGCGCGAGGCGGTGCGGTGCGGTGCGGTGCGGCGCGGTGCGGCGCGGTGCGGCTTTTAAACGAGCACAGCAGACTTCAGTGACATCCAAGTCGGGCTTCAGGGTTTTTTCTTTTCCTTTTATTCCTGTCTTCAAACTGTCAGCTACTTGTTGCCATGGCAGCGTTATGTCAGCGGTGTGTGCGGATGTTTCGGCGCGCGCATTTGTGTGTGTGTGAGGTGATGCTAACAGATAAAGCTGTAGGGGTGAGATGTGGCTATTGACCGCTGACACCCTCCTGACATTTCCCCCTTCACGCGCCGCGGCACGTGCGCGTGGCTCGCGTGTTTATTTTACGGACACGTGGAAGTCTTTTATTGCAGCTGGAATTCTGGACGGCTTTGTTCCCCAACAGAAAACCTGACTAAATATTGCGAGAAATGCGAGTTTAGGCAGAGAAAAGGTTAAGGTTGTTGCTTTTATTGTGGTGCTTAATTTGAGGATGTCCAGTAAAGAGGAGGGTGACAGATGTTAGCTCAGCTGCTTTAAAGGCTGATGTTCCCGCTCTACATTTGTGCTCTTTCTCTTTACTTTCAACTTGCTGACAGCTATAGGAGCTGGAGGAGCCAGTGCTCTGCAGCTGGAGCTGAAGTAGACTGAAGGATTGCATCATGTCTGCTGTATCTGTCAGACTGTTGTATTTGGACATTTCTGAGCCGAGTTTTATTTAGCTTAGATTTTTGTTCCTAAAATATATTTTTATAAGGACCTAGTAGAGGTGCACGTGCTGATACTTTCATGTGAAGCCAATATTGTCCGCTGATCTTATGCAAAGGTCTAATAATCAACCACTATGCTCTTCTGCTCTGCTGTCAGAGAAGTTTGACTGACAGAACCACCCATAAAGTCATGTCTACAAATTCACAGTTAACAATAGTTACCAAACTGTTGTCAACTTGACGATTTTCTTTCTGTATTTAGCAACATTACAGACAAAAAAAAACTTGGTGTTGGCCAAAATCAGAACCAGCAGGTCTGGCTTTTTAAGGACCGGCAATAATCCAGAGAACTGCAGTCGTTGCACCTGTAGAACTTAAATTGGAATGATTTCCCCCTCATGATGCAACAAAAACAACTTAGTTACATGGGCATCATTCTGAAATGCAGTTACATATGTAAAATGGTTTTAGCTATCTGATTTCTGGATCTACATCAAATACAACCTAGAAAAACTACCTAGACAAGCTGCAGTGGACCCAACATGAAGCTTGTTTTGCCCATGTCTCTATTGTCCACACAAACGTCCACGTCCAGGGATGTAAAGCCTGTGACAGTTGAACCATCTGTTCTGACCTCATTATGCCCATTGTCCTTCCTATACACTGTAGCACAGTACACAACACAAACATAGGCTTCATGAATTAGAGGGATTTAGCTGTGTAATTGTATAAATCAGTTCTTACAATAGGTTTATGATCAGGGTGCTTACTGGTGATGAGGAAGACAGGAGGAGTCTTCCCATTAAACACGCATCTTCATAATAAGTCATTTGAAAAAAATACATATGACCTCACCTATAATTTAGTATTTTTGATATATTTGGACATATGGATATCATTTAGAAAGAGGTTTCCATCATTTCGCAGGGGTCCCCAAAGTTGGTCCTCAAGAGCTGGATGAACACACCTGGATCAAATGATGGCTCGTAGAAGGCCTAAGAGGAACATTGACCTGCTGAAAAGGTTGTTACTACCCCCAGGGAGAAGAACTAAAACATGCAGGACGCCGGCCGTCTAGGACCGACTTTGGGGAAACCTGGTTTAGAGCTTTGATGTTTAATTTGTTGCTCTTAACTGCTGAAGTGAATGTGAACATCATGGTGAGATCTGGCTGGGGTCTTCAGAGAGAAGATTGCAGAAGGTTAGGATTCTGTTACATTCAGGAGAATGTTTCCACCACCAGTTGGGGTTAAACCCACACAAATAACACTGCGTCATACTAGAGCAACGACGAATGTGATGCGCTAGTGTGTCTGTCGTCTTGTGAGTCAAGCAATGATGTTATTATGTTCCCAAATCCATGGACTGTGTTGTGTAGCAGTAGCTCCACCCTAATCATACCATACCAATGTCCTATAGACCTACAATTGAAGGGGGACCAGGAATGGTGTCATACAAGCTGGTTGTATGGGTGGCTTGTACAATGGACCAGACTGAACCTTTAGTAGAACTGGATCTGAAGACAAAAACCCAAAACGTAGTAGTAAATTCAACAAAGGGTTGTCTGTGAGTCGATACACGGTAAAGGCCTAGTCAACGCCCATATCCTGATCTCACTGAGGTGCTGTGAGGTGAACTGAAACATGCCTTAACGTGCAAGATATACCTCAAACATCTCAAAGAAGTGTCAATCCTACAAACACTAATGTGTAGACATCATAAACGAAACCATATGCATCCAGCAGACAGCTGTGATCATGTGACTGAATGCAGGTGTAGATCAGGCTTGCTATCATGAATAAATTCACACAAACACACACAATCGCTGTCTGGAATTTCAGCCAAGAGCCTACAATATTGACATGTGCTCATATTTTATTTACAAGTTGCTGTTTTTTTTGTTGCATTTCACATAAGGTTCATTTTTAATGAAGCTTTAACTTATGAAGAAGCACGCTGGCTTTGTCTTTCATGTTACAGCCCTCTGACTGAATATTGTGCTGCTGCTGGTTTGGCTTTGAGTTTTGTTTGTCTCCGTGTTTTCGTGTGTTCATCCTCTCTTACATAATTCATGTGAAAAGCATCTTTATAAAACAAAAAACACACACATACACACACACATGCATATACACACCAACACGATATCAGTGACTTCCAGCACAATCCATGCAGCACTGTCTTGGAAAAAATAAAAGATAAAACAAAGAAAAACATGTAGAAGATTATTCAGCCAAAAGCTCATTTAGCCATAACATTAAAAAAAATGCAGAGAATACGCCCCCTGCCACTTCACTGAGCGGCTCATTGGCCTTGGATTCTTTTCTCTACAACTTTGCTGAGCATAGCTGGTGCATGTGAGTGGGCACATACTCAAACTACTGATAAAAGACCCATTTTTTTCTAATTCAAGCAATAAAAAGCATTAGGAGTGTTTACTACAGCTTTGTACTTTTTAGTGTTGTACATTATACTCACAATGAAAACTCTATTCCTCTGCAGTAAAAACTCAAAAATCTTTCTACTTCCAAAAGATCACGTTTTGCTTTGTCAGTCCACATAATATTTTTTCCAATCTTCACATCATCTGGGGAACTCTTTAGACAAACCCTTGTGTTATTTTTGGTTAGCCATGTTTCTCACCCTGGATGCTGTTTTTGCCCAGTATCTTTCCATGTTGAGCTTGTTGTTTTCATGATCTAATGGATGAATAATCAGTGCTTTCTTGGAGTAATTTTAGACTGGACACTAAAACTTTCCCCACTTTTCCATGTCTTCATCTGTGGATAATGAATCCCACTGTGATTCTCTGGAATCCCAAAGTCTCTGTCCTAAAAGGTTTCGTAGTCACTCCGTATTGAGCTGTGGCTGCCACTAAATATGTATTAAGTGGACTACTTTTCAGTGATGTAGTAGTTGTTATGTTGTTTGTCGGGTTTCTTTCTCTCAGACTTTTAGGGTATTGACTTTTATTCTCTCTCCTGAGAGGCAGTTTTTCTCTCCTCTTATCTCATTTCCTTTTTAAATCTTTCCCACAGCTTTCTACTTTTCTTTTCTCTATCTGTGTCCATTACATTTGAAATGCACAGAAATAAATTCCTAATATATTTTTTATATGTCTACAAACCCTAATGCTTCACTTGTGAAAGCAAATCTCAGGAATTGTTGGCACTCGGACAACAATTCTGACCACCACAGTGCCAGATAAACAAATAAAAAGTAAACATAAAAAAAACAATCACACAGCAAAAAGAAATTGCTCTGTAACCCTCTTCAGACTGATTGATGTTATTGATTTTCTTTAGATCAGGTCATGATGTGTTGTTATTAGATTACTTGAGGCTTAAAGATGCCATTACCCTAATCTTTAGCTCGGATTCTGGCAGTATCATAATACAATTCATTGTCAAAGGAACCATGTTGATAAAATGAAAAAGATTACTTTAAACCTAAAATCAACCAGAGGTATGAATAATTTTGAACTCAACTATGAGTGGACTTGCACTACTTTTTTTAGCAGTACTTACTAAGCTGGTTTTCATACCTACAGGTAGCCTGAACCAGCAGAACTGGGGGAAGAGTTACCCGTCCTGTAATGGCGCCCGGCAATCTCCTGTGGACATCGAAGAGATGTTTACCCAGGTCCGGATGCAGTTCCAGAACCTGCAGCTAGAGGGCTGGCAAATGCCCACATCAGAGTCCACCACCATCCAAAACAATGGGAAGACAGGTATGTTTAAAACCGCCTTCTTTCATAAGTATAAAACCCCAAAATGAAAGATTTTTTTTAAAAAACAAATCCTCACATTTGAGTATCCTAGTAAAGCCAGTGTCTCTACAACTTCATTTTTCTCCTGTACAAGCACCGTACGTTAAGCTGCAGTGTGTAACTTTAATAAAAAATAGTTTTTTCAAAATTTCTTGAAATCATTTCTTTGTCATGGTGGTATGATATGAGAGATAATCTGTGTACTAATTACAAATAAAGCAATCAAAGACAGAAGGAGGGTCTTAGTGCTGCCAATCACCTCCTTTCCAAGCTCTACGCCACACAGCAGCTAGGAGATTCTGTAACGAATGCTAAGGCTAGTTATCATAGCCACCAATTATGTAGAATTAATAGTTTTCCTGTAGAATTAAGTTGTCACAAATGGGCAGAGCCTCCCATGGCCGCAGCCTCAGCCATCCACCCATCTACTGTACCCATGTCTTATGTTTTAAGTTCTTTTGGACTTGCTGTACTGAAATGTCAATTTTCCTCCTGGGGGGACTGATGAAGGTATTCTATTCTATTCTATTCTGTTCTCCGACGTTATCACATTTAGCAGCTAATACTTGATTGACAGCGCTAAGCCCCTCCTCCTGGATGTGATTGGTCGTTTTTGGTTGGGAGCGGTGCATTTCTTCACATGGCAATAATAGCGATAATAGCTCTGCAAGAATGAGGTCAATCTTTTCACATACTGTCACAACATGGTGACAGTTTAACAAATATGTCAAAAACACATAAAAAAAAAATTACATACTGCAGCTTTAACACCGTAGAAATATGTGGGAAGATTTCTGATATAATGATTGCGTAAAGCAAGACTTGGTAATCCTAAGCTGTGGAAGGATTAAGTTTTTATATGGCCCCTCAAAAAAAAAAAGAAAACCGATCCACAGCTCCAAGATTAATGACACTGTTGGGAAAGAAACAAGAAGTGAAAGAGACTATGTAATTGCAAGAAGAGCAATGAGAGAGACAGAACCGACTGAGGGATCATGTAATGAAAAGAGAAAAGATCAGTGCTGAGAGGCAGCGATGAAGAGAGGAGTTGCTAGAAAAGAGCAGGAGGGAGGAAAGCGAGTGGGGGAGCATGGACGATGTGAAGAGACGTGAAGTGATGTCTGAAGTGATAAACAGATGAAAGCTGTCTGAGCTATTCTATCCTCTCCATCTCTACAATACTGCCTGAGCTGCAAGCCGTGTTGTGCCTCTGTGTGTCCATTGTATGTTAGTGGCATGAAAGTGAAAATGGCAGAAATCTCACACAGATTGAATGATAAACTAGTCACGATTCTATACCCATATAAACCGAAGTGTTCATAAAACTTTAAGACAGCCTTCATAAAAGCAAAGTAGGTTTTAGAATCTTAATATTTCACATGAGGGAACAGTTTTAGACTCAACTGATGTGTAATTGTAAAAAAGATTTGCTTTTGCAATACTGACTCAGCCTTTTAACTGCCGTTACACGGCTTCATATCTTGCTATACATGCTGGTGTATTGAAATGCAAGGGATTATGGTGAATGAGTCTTTTCATTTTGATGCTTCCTCAACAGTTCTCAACCAACTTATCTGGTAAAATAAACTGTAAAAAATATATAAAAATGACCTTTAGCTATTCTAATGTGTCCTTTGGGATCCCAGGTGTGGATTTCAGGGGTTGTATTCAGGAACGGCTATATTACTTTTGCAATAATGTCAAAGTCTCATCATCTGAAAATGGAACTTCAAATTTAAAATAAATTGAAATTAATCAGAAAGTACACACCTTCAGTTTCAAGCATTCTGCATACCGACATGAGTACAGCTTCATCAGTCAAAACAACATGACTAAGTACTACATTAAGTACTGTTATCAAATGGCTGTTGCTTAAATATTTGAAAAGTTGTGTAGAAGTGATGCCTGTGTTCCATTAATTGCATATGCAAAATTAGGAGCTCATGCAACATATTTTTTGCGTGTGTCAATTAGTTTCATAAGAATTTCTTAACATCTGAGAGCTTTTAATGAGAGAAGCTTGTGAGAACTACTTGCTATTAGCTTAGTTCATCGATTTATTCATATCGTCATGGGCATGCTAACCTATTACAATTGCTTCGGTGGGAAAAGAAGATCTTCTCTCAGCAAATAGTCCCAGAGTGGCATATTTAATGCTGCTTCAACACCATGAGTGCAGTCGGCTGCATGAACAATACACATAAAGGCAACTTCTCTCCGCTCTGACTCCCAGATATAGCTCCCAGAGCTAAATGTCTCTCATGAGAGACACACAAAGACTACATTTTATATAACAGCTCTGTCGGGGTGTTAGTGGAATAAAAATCTGTCAGGATGCACGGCACGTTGGTTAAGCATCACTGAACATTTAAAAGTTTCAGCACAAGTGAACTTCAAGTGATGTGAGAAATCTACAGACCAGCTCAACTGCTCACAGAGTTGAGGTCATTTCTAGTGCAATTCAGACTCTGCAGTGGTCTTTATTTAGATTTCACGGTGTACCTGTGTACGGGGAAGGTACTTTGGGAATCTCAGGGTGTTTTCACACTTGGTAATCCAGTAGACTCGATTTTATTGGGGCTTTCTAGTTTGTTTCATGAACCAGTAAGGAGCCAAAATAAATGCATTTTCATTAATATGGAGTTTTGTTCTGCTTAAACATTTGTTTTTATGAACATTTTAGTGGTCATCAACCTGGAAGGGGACTTCTTTGTAAGTGGAGGAGGGCTGAGTTCAAAGTTTCGTGCATCCAGACTCGGCTTCCATTGGGGACGCTGCAATGCAACGTCAGATGGGTCTGAACACAGCCTGAACGGGATCAAATACCCTCTGGAGGTAAGTGTCAGCAGTACGGCACATTTTTTCATCCCAACTCAAACCCAAAGATAACGTTGACTCTGACTGTGTCACAGATGCAGATTTACTGTTACAATCCCAACGAATTTCAAAGCTTAGATGACGCGATGGAGAACGGAGGACGGGTGGCCGCCTTGGCCGTTCTCTTTGAGGTGAGGCGACCTCACCATGGAAACACCTGTTTCTGTACCTCCCCTCACAATCTTTCTTTCGTTTCTAGGTGAGCCTGGAGGACAATGGCAACTTCAGTCCTATAGTGGAAGCAGTCAGTGGTGTGAGCAGATATGGTAGGTCACTACATAAAAAGTCTGAGGTTGTTACAAAAGATGAAGATGGCAAATATTTTACAATAAAACACATAAAGGTTATAGCTTTATCTTGGGTCTACTTACTCTTAATCTGAATACTTACTGCTTTAGAGCTCTGGATATCATCAGTTTTCTCCAGGTTTATTTGCCCTTTTACTCAAACAGTACAGAGTAACATAAGACACTTTTTCTTTGAAGATAATCCAAATGTATCGGGTTGTTCTAGTCATATTTGTTTTTTTAATCTATTTTATTTGTCTTTTTTGTTCTATTGTTGATATTGTTTAACTGCTTAGTCAGTTACAGTTGTAAATATATTTACATTAGCAAGAACATTAATATAAAGACAATAATGGTTCTGCAAAGTAAAAGCACTTCCTGTTTGATTCATTCAGAAATGTGACATAAGCTAATGTTCACTTATTTCTATTACTTTACTTGGAATAAAAATATATATTTATGTTTTTGTTGGGGTATATAACATCTTATCAATATTTGAAATAATGCAAAGTGCTTATTATTAGGGAAACTTTGGGCTAATTATCAGTATCTGAAATGAATATCACTGTCACATAACCAAACAAATACTACCAACCGCCCTCCTCCTTATTCTTGTCAATATCGCCCAAATTTTATTTATTGGACCGATACAGTAAAAATAAATCACTCTTTTCGGCTGTTATCAATGATAGTGCCTACATATCGTGCATCACTAGGCAATATTTTTTTAATGTAGCGTTAGCTCTTCTGATAAGGATAATGATTTGAATGAATAACCCACCGAAATGTTGTGATATTAACAGACTAGACAGCACAACAATAAGACTTGAGGTTTGACTCCAGTGATTAATTTCCCCAGGTAAGAGTGGATCGGTGGACGCCTTCACCCTGAGCTCCCTGCTGCCCAACGTCACCGAAAAGTACTACATCTACAACGGCTCGCTGACCACTCCTCCCTGCTCTGAATCGGTTGAATGGATCGTCTTTAAACACACTGCGGCCATATCAGAAGCACAGGTCAGTCGCTCTCAAATGTGTTGCCTGTTTTTGTAGTTTTAGGAAGGACAAACATAAAGAATGTATAAAATAACCAAATCTCTGAAATTTTTACAAGTTGGGATGAGAAGTGTTTTCCTACACTTGTTGCATTTTTTAATTGCATTGAAAGCAATGATGTGACTAGAATTTGCTAACTTTAGTGCGACTTTGTTGAGTCGTAGTGTGAAAGATTTTTTCATAATCTGTTTATAGTAAACTGTAAAAACAAACAAGTACAGTCAATAATATTTAATATCAGGAGATCACAGAGTTGTTCTTGAACAGCCACCAGAATTAACAATAAATGTAAATGGGGCATTTTTTTAATACCATAATGAAATTAAGTGGAATTAGAATATTTGTTATGATATTTATTGTAAAAATAAGTGACTTATGTAACCTGGTGTTTGATGAAAAGGAAAAAGAAACTTTGATAAATGACTGAAAAACTTTTGTCACATTACACATAAGAAATCTTGTATATTTCAAGTAAAAATCCAACTAAATAGGAAGGAAAAAAATAATGTTTTGGGTGTTTTTAGTTGAAGTGTGCAGACACCAGGTTAGTGAAAGGAATTTTATGATTCAGTTTTCATATTCTTTTGAGTTTATCTCCACTCTCAGTCATAGTGAATCTGATGAACTCAGATATCTTAGTAGGATTTTCCTTGCATTTGCTTTTTTTATGCTTTAGCTAAAGCATAAAAAATAAATATCGCACCAATTTGATAAATAACAAAGAGCATCTCGTTGTGTGTCAGTCAGTGACACTGTGAAGATTTTCACCAATCATTTGAACATTACAGGATCTGAACCAGCTCTGGTCGTCAAGTGGGATTTTTAGCCTGTTGCTGGTTAGCTGTCGCTAACATCAACAAAGACAACATGTTACACTAAAGTGATGTAAAGCGAAAGGTTCAGTCAAGATCTCCTCACCGACAGGCTGTTCCTGCTGCTCTTGCTTCTGTTTTTGAAACGTTCGCTCGGGTTTCACACTGAAGACGACTCAACTCTCCCTTTGACTCTACGCAGTGTTACAATGAATAACGCTATGTAGCGGTTATTCATTGTTGCAGAATAATGGAGAGCAAACAGTGGTTTGTTGTGTGGATTGCATGTGTGGACGTTCTAGTGATTGAAGCAGGGAGGCAAAACATGACACAGCCACAATCATTCAAACCAGAAATGGAGCAGCCTGGCAGCAACATGAGCCTCTTCAAGCATCAGTTCTTTGGGTTTATTTTAGCGGCAGCATAGAGAGCAGAAACATGTTTCCTCTCAGGCTAACCTTTCCTCTTGCCTGTGTTTGTGTCTCTCCCTCTCCCATCAGCTGGAGGTGTTTTGCGAGATGATGACCATGGAGCAGGCCGGGTATGTGATGCTCACGGATTACCTGCAGAACAACTTCAGGGAGCAGCAGCAGCAGTTCATGGGCCAGGTGTTTGCCTCCTACACCGGAGTGGAGGACGTACCCACACCCAGTATGTCATCACCTGATTTCAACGCTTTCTAATTTGCCTCACACAAACGGCACTAAATATGTTTTTGTTACTTTATAATATTTCTACTTGCTTTATCCTCGATGAAAAAGGTCACAGCATAGCATGCTTTCCAGCTCAGCGATTGGTAGATTTTTAGATCTATAGCAGTTCAGCACCAAAACTGGGAAACTTGCATCAACCGACAGCTCTTTAAACTCCCAGTAGAAGCAACATATCATCATTTTGCATTATAAAAATAAGTTGGAGCTTTTCACCATTTTGAATCCTGAACATTTTGGGGAGAAATGTGCAGAATTCTGTGTCTAACTCTGTGTCCTTTAAGGTCAGCTGCTTTTTTGATCATAAAAAGTCCTCGACACTCTCCACCTTCATAAAGTCGACCCAGAAGCAAAGTGGATCTTTAGCGTTGCCACTTTTTAGCACACTGTCACTGCTCCGATCAGCAGATAGGCAATTTATTTTGGAGCTCTTTTAGAAATTGAAATAACATATTCAGATATTCATAAAAGGCTCTTTTTACTTGTAGAAAATTCATGAATGCATACACACACACACACACACACACACACACACACACACACACACACACACACACACACACACACACACACACACACTCAATGTCACACTTACTCTGAAACTGGGCTTTTAAATTTGCAGTTCTGTATTTTTTTTTAATCAAGTCACTTAACCTCATATTACCTCTGAAACCATTGTTGGTATGAGTTCGTTTTACAAATGGTGATGTCATCTATTTCCACATTTTGAAGATTCACACAATTATTCAAGGTTTTAAGAGAACATATTCATCTCTGCCGTTTCCAGCGTGCAGCTCTGAGCCGCAAAACGTCCAGGCCGACGCTCAGAACGACACCACCATCGTGGTGACGTGGGAGCGCCCCCGCGCCGTGTTCGACACCACCATCGACTGGTACACCGTCACCTACCAGAGGCTTCAGGGCCGGGATCAGAACAAACAGGAGTACCGGACCGACGGAGACCAAGATGTGGTAGGAGGGATCTGTCTATGGTGGGTGGGGACAAAAGTGTTAACAGTAGTAACCGTAATTACAGATGATGTTTTTGCTCCATTATCTGCTGACCTCACCGCTACATCTGATACATCAACGGATAATTGATGAAAATAGAGTCAGTGCCCTGTTACCTTTGCCTTATCAGTCATTTCCATGAAGTGTTTTGTGAAATGGTCCGATAACTCAAGTTAGGAATTATCATCTAAAAACGACAGTGACTGGAGCTCTTCACAAGAACGAACAGCCAACCAGTTGAAACACCCACCTGTATTTCAAAGAGACACCCTGCAGACTGGAAGCATGTTTTTTGTTCAGATGAGATTAAACTAGAGCTCTGTGACCACCGAGACATTGCTTATAATCCAAAGAACACGGCCTCCACTGGCCACCCACAGCTGGGACTCTTTTTAAGATGGAAGACGTCGTGGCCTAAAACATATGGCTCTCCTGGTGAGGAACTACCTGCAGAACTTTATTGACTGACCTGCACAAAACACTGATGTCAACCCAAGTGGAAATGTGTGGCTTGAATAAGGAAAATGCTTGTTTTGTGTCTTTAAGAAGAGCTTTGACAATAATTCGTTTTGACAAAATTGTCTGATTTTCCTTTTTTCCAGGGTGCCATTATCTCCAGCCTGCTAGCTAATAGCAGCTATGTGGTTCAGGTGGTGGCTATTTGCACCAACGGGCTCAAAGGACGATGGAGTGATCAGATTATAGTCGACATGCCGTTAGAAGACCCAGGTACGAACCGACACTGGAGCTCTTTTTACCTGTCGCTCTCGCTGCGGTCAGGAGTGTTTATTCTATCCCTGTCCTTCCAGAAAGTGACTCCAGCCCTGACGTGGTGTCTCTGAAGCCTCTGGCAAAGGAGGTTGACAGCCACAGGGAGGTAGGACAGTCTGCTAGCTTAGCTGCAACTGGGCTTGTTCACATCTGCATTGTAATTAGTTACATCTGCAAATTATTATGCAAATGAGTGTCACTGATTTGGCAATATTTTATAATTGAGCATCTGAAGTCCAATCTAAAGGATGTTGAAGCTAACAAAGTTCTGTCTCTGTAGGGATCAACTGTAGCTGGACCGAAGAGGCTGGACAACCAGAATCAGCTGGATGTGGCTTCAGAAGACCACAGTCCAGTGGAGGAGGTTCCAGCTGACCAGACAAGAGTCTACCAGAACCAACCTACCCAACATCAGAAAAAGGCCATAGATCAAACCCAAATAAACCAACACACTCCAGTCCAGACCGGCAGACAGTTAACGCCAAAGACGCCATCTGAATCCGTCAACCTACAAGAAGCTCTACCGGACGAGAACATGAGGGAGAAAACGAGCCCAAACAGGTTGACCCCTCAAAGAAGCAACCAGAACTGGATAGAGGATGATCAGCTGATCCCAGCGAACTCACCGTTCACAAGTCCAAGTTTTGACAGCACCAGTGCGATTTGGGTTAACCGGATAACCGAGGAGCCAGGCCTTCTGTTTCCAGTTGCTCGGACAACCGTGCCACCTGCTATTCGTCGGCAAATCACAGAAGAGGCGTCGTTGTCAGTCCTGTCACCTCAGGTGAGGATGTACTTTGTTACCGATCATGAAATGCTCTGTGTGCTAAAACGGGTCTGAGATGATAATAGATTTCACAATTTTGACTCAATCTAAACATTTTCTCTAACTGTGGGTTCATGTCCATGTCCTTCATTTTACAGCCATTAGATCCTGATCTACCAGAGCAGGCTAGTGAAAACCCTCCCACTAAGACTGAGCTGTTCACCCACCCAGTGGAGGACATCAAGGTCACAGACGTCTTCTATGAAGACACAATCACCGGCTCTCCACTAGGGGTCATCACCTACCCTCCAACCGGTTCTCCTCAACAGGTTCCAAGTGAGATTTAACTTTGGTTTACATCTTTGTGATCACTCAAAAGTGTGTTTCATACTTCGTTTAGGGTTAGAGGTAGACACTGACCACTGAAAGCTAGGCATTGGACACTTAGGTGTAGACACTCGACACTTAAGGTCCCTTATTTGAGATTACAAGCTTTGGGTGGTGATTAAAAGTATGAAATTGCGGATACAAGTGGCCGAAATAAGTTTCCTCCTTAGGGTGTCTGGGCTGTCCCTTAAAGACAGAGTGAGAAGTTTGTTCCTCCTGGAGTGATTCAGAATAAAGGGTAAGATTATGGTTGTAAGGACAGACGGAGTGACTTGAGTGTGTTTCCAGTGCGAGTTTGACTCTGTCAGAACCGCTGCTGCTCCTTGTCTCCAAATCTGTTTGTGGTGCTGATGAACAAAATCTCAGGGTGTATGTAATTACCAGATCCTACAAGGATGGCTGGTATTCTTTGGGTTGCCCAGCTATTTTTATTTTCTAATGCCTTATTGGTGTCCCATCTCGTTCCATTGCATTACATCATCTTCACGCACTTTCTGTCCACAGGTAACGAAGTGCATGAAGACTCGACGATGAACCCCGAAGAGAGTGAAGCCGCTGTAAGCGAACCTCTGCAAACCTCCTTTACCTCAGATTCAGCAAGTCCTACCTCAGAGTGGATAACAGAAAACACAGCAACAGGGGGCAACACTCTGTCCGACTCCCTCTATAAATCCTTCACCACCTCCTCTTTGCTCAGAGGGCTGATGCACACTACTCAGCCCCTGTTCAATGGTAAGGCATAACACTTTCTCTGGGAAAGTCACACATCCTATTAAGCTGTCCTGTTCCTTTTTTAAAAGGCTATTAATTTTCATTTTGAGGGATTTTACCCAACAGCAGGGTTCTGCAAATATATCGATGGGCAAACAGCAGGATGAGATTGCAGTGGGTACTTTTATTTCTGCCTTTAATGACCCACAACTGTGCATCTAATCAGTGCTGTGCCCTGTGATCAGAGGGACGTGATGGGGAGGATTCCAGTGGCGGCCGTGAGGAATAAGAAGATGCTGATTGTGATTGGGGTGATAATTAGGGGCTTCTCGCTTTCCTAAGTGGCTCTGAATGAAATCTGCTTGACTCTTTGATAAATCGCACCGCACATTTCTCGAAGAGGTCCAAGTTTTCTGCCTCATAATAATCTACTTGAACTCACTCAAGCTTGGTGATTGGCATCTACTGCTAGGGGCTTGGTCTACATCTGTGTTCTTTTCTGTAGCTCAGCAGCGCTCTCTAGTGGGCTCTTTTTTTGCTACCTTGCTTCTTCTCAACTCTTAAAAGATTTCTGGGATTTCTTCACTTTCAAGCAGCAATTCCTTGGCTTGCCTAATGTGAAAGCCCATTATTCAAATACATTTCTCATCTCAAAAAGGTAATATTTGAAAAAGGATTCATCTGTTTTGGCTTTTCTTGTAGAAGATACATCAATATCCAGGACTGAGGATTCAACATTTGACCAGTTTTCTGGCTTCATAGACTCATCCAACTCCCTGACAGAGATGAACATAAACTCTACACCGTCTGTCTCTGATGGGGAACTCTCTACACCTTTACCTCTCAAACTTCGCACCAAATTCTCCAACAGTTCCCATCTCTCTCTTGCCTTCCTGGAATACTTGTTGAACTCTTCACAGCCAGATTTAGACCAGCTACCAACCTCTACTATTTTGAGTTCCCAAGATCTGGTAAATACCACTAACTCTCTCTTTTTGCTGTCTACTTATGGATCAGCCATCACCCAGCTAGCAAAGACGACCCAACACAAAGAAATCAGTCAGAGCAATTCTCTGACTGATGTCAGGAGTCAAGACATTGTTGAATTGTCAGAGCTGATTCACAACAATGAACAGAGATCCAGTGCAGATACAAATGAGGATGAGCTTTATGCTAATTTAAGTATGTCGTCACTTGATTCTGGAGGTTTGGGTTCGACAGAGGAGAGCGGATCGGGCTCTGGTCATGACAGCAACATGTTCAGTGGACAAACGGATGAAGTTGCTGAAGCTGAACCTAAATTTTCAACATTCTCAAGTTCTACTGTTGGCATCAATGTGAATTATACTCGAGAAAACAGCTTAGTGCCTCAAAGTAACATATTAGCAGCAAGAAATAAAAGTGGGGTAAGTAAGAAACTGGACAGTGAGAAGGAAAGTGAGATGAGCAGGGAGGAAACTGAGGAGGGAAACAGTGAAAGTCATGAAGGCAAAGAGAACCTTGACCACAGAGGATGGGTGGGTAGTGGGAGTGGCAGCAGGGCTGAGGATGGTAGTGGCTCTGGAGAACAGGCGACTGCCGATGATCACGTAAAGCCAAAAGAAGACGATGGCGATCAGGAACGTTTCAAAGCTGCACGCAAAAGCAAATTCGTGTCCAAGGGAAACGGAACACACATCAGAAACGAAGTATTAGTATCTGAAAGAGCAGACAGTCATCAGCTGACATCCAGGGAAGATGCATCGACACCAGACCAAGCATGGTCTGTGACCAATGACCAGAACCTTTATGTTGGGAATGACAAAGAGGATCAGAACACAACTCTGGAAAGCTCAGGTTTTGGATTGAGGTCTAGTGTTGATACAACAGAGGGATATACTGAAGAGGAAGAACTTGCAGAAGGAACTGGTCATGGACGTGCAGCTAAAGACTCTTTGGAGCGTTTCTCAAACGTGACTGGGTCGTTTCAGACTGCAGGAGGTTCCGTGTTGAAGGATCTTTTCCCTCTGCTCAGGTTCACTGACATTCAAGAAGGAAAACTGGAACAAAAGGGAGGTAACTGAGATATAATGTTTGAAATTGTCTCTATAGAGAAAGGTTTAGAAATGTGTAGTAGTTAATGCAAAACTTTACTACAAAACAGTTTAGGTTTAGCAGATGTGAGTCTACTTCACCCATCAGACTTAATTAATTAGGTCCAAAGGAGAAATTTAATTACTCTTACTATCTCTGTATTTTGCATTGAATTTCTTGACTTCAATGAACAAATCAAAAATTCAGACTCCCCCTTGAGGTCTGAGGCCAGGATTCCAGCCTCAGAGTTCTTTCCAAGACTCTTTTGTAGACTTTAAACTCAGACTTCTGATTACAGAGTGCACCATTAATCTGTGTCTGGTAAGAATCACAACATTTTTTTTAACAAATTAATGAGCTTGATAACGGCTAAGAATAAAAAGACTTAACAGTAAAAACATATATTTTCAGTTGAAATATTTATTCACTTAGAGTGAGGCAGAAGAAAGGCAAGATGTTTGTGCTCTGTAGTCTGAAATATAAAGGAAGAAGCTGCAATGCCTCCTTAGTTTATTTTTCAAGAAAAGAAACCACATATTGTCATAGATTAACTCGCATTTCTCTGTGCTTCATATTCAAAGTAACTGCGATTCACACTAAAACATAGATTGGACCTTGGTCAGATTTTTGTTGCAGCCCCATTTTTTCCCTAAATCCTCACAAAATTCTTCCTACATACTTTGGTTAGCTTTATGACCTTTACATAGAAGTTCAAGGTCTAAAGTAATAAAATATGACAGCGTTTTGTGTTGGGGGTTGTTTGATTTGACCCATTTTGGACATGTGTTCCTTCTGCTCTTTAACTCGGTTCTGTTTGGTGCTTTGTCGTCCCTTTGGGCTGAAGACTGATTACAGAGTGATTGTATCCATGGTGTTTCAAATTTAAAAGAAATATAGCTTTAAAATTAAAGCTAGAGTGTTAATTTCATTAAGAAGCTAACATGAGGCTTCATGAGGACAAAATGCTGTATGTTTGTCTTCTTGGTAGCAGCTCTAACCCTTTCTGATGTGCAACATGAGTATGTAGGACTTCCTTCTCTGTTTCAGAGGGCAGCAACAGCAGCCACGAGTCTCGGGTGGGGCTGGTTGAAGGCGTGGAGAAGAACAATAGGACAGTAGTTCCTCTGGCTGTCGTCTCCACTCTCACCACTCTCTGTCTGCTGGTGCTAGTGGGTATACTCATCTACTGGAGGTACAAACACACACCCTGTCCATTCTACATTGTGTCTGACCATCTTGTCATGAGCAATTTTGACGTCTCTGGTTCCAGAAACTGTTTCCAGGCAGCCAATTTCTACCCGGATGACCCCGCGTCACCTAAAGTCCTGTCTGTTCCCTCCACGCCCTTGCTGCTTTCCACAGGTAGGCCACTCAGTGGGGGGCTGGAGGGAGGGGTTCCTGCTCTTCACCTTGTTACGCACTGAGACAAACTGAGTCTGGTGTTACAGATTGCCACGAGCCGCTGACGGTGAAGCAGTTTGTGAAGCAAGTCCTGGAGCTCCACAGCACCAACACCTTCTCCAGGGAGTTTGAGGTGTGTCACGTTAAATCCACATGAAAGGATAACAGGTGGAATGGTTTGTCTCAGCTCCCTAATGTGCATCCATGTTTCTTTTTAACATCATGAGCTTTCGGAATTTAATTTGACTCTGTCTGCAAAACGAAATGCTTTAACTCTCAGGGAAGTTCTTTTTTTTTTTTTTGGCAACCAGATGATAATATTTTGTGTTAAGAGAAAACTCCCAGAAGGTGGTTTTCAGTACGAATCAAGGACAGATCTGCATGTTTGACACTTCCACACATGATCTGCTCACACACATGCAGATTTGGTTCTTTGAAGTGTTCAGTGCCTTGCAAAACTATTATAATCCTAAACTATTTCTAATTTTTCATGTTCCAACCACAAACGTCTGTTTGCTGTTATTTTCCATCATTAAAGCGGACTCAACTCCTGTTTAGTCCACTTTAATCAAACTCCAGTCTTTTTGCGGAGGTGTGAAAGGGCAATCAAACTCTGATGCTCTCTCTTCTTCGGAAGTTCTTTGTTGTTTCTTTATAGTTCATGGTGCAGCGCCACCACAGGCAAAAAGGGGTGGTACAGGTTTTTCAAAGGGTTTGGTTCATTTTAATGTTATTTTTCATCAGACATGGGAGCATAAATCCGGTACATTTCTACGTCAAAACATTTCCCTTTCATTTCCCAGTAACGTGCTAACACATTGAAGTTTGTGGCTGTAGCTCGGTGAGAAGCTTCCGGGTTGAATGGATGCATTTGCAAGGCACTGATTGGTCTCCTGTGTCTCCCTCTCATTGTGTAACAGTGTTTCTGTCTTCCAAATAGTCTACCACTCCTTTCACCCCTTAAATTATTAGGAGGCCCAGGCCTTGTTTCACCTGCCCCATAGAATAATGTCACATCGTCGCTAACGTAGCTGCTAGAGTTGCAGGCGGCGGCTCAGGTGGGATGTTGGGCTCCCACTCCCACTTGGCGCCTCCGCTCTGTGTGGATCTGAACCCTACATTCCTGGACCTGCACTGACTCCTTGTCTGTCGTCTTGTCCCTCTGTCCCACTCTCCTTTCACCATCTCCACCACCATCGTCGTGCTTTCCGCATCCTCACCACCCTCCATTAGATTGTGAAAGAGTCATATGAGGTAAGACTCCCCCCTCCATCCCTCTGCTGCAGAGGGGTTTTTTGTAGTTCTGGGAAGAGAAGGCAAAGTGTCAGCTTACCTTAGCATCCCTGATTTGAATTGACGGAGTTTTACATCCGTTCTTCTTCAGGTAGCTGACAGCAGGCTCACTCTGTGTCTACACTGAAGTTTGCTGTGCTCAGCTGAACCCGCTTCTCGTTGATTGTGTTGTGCTTCAGGAGGTGCAGGTGTGTACAGTCGACATGGGCATCACCGCCGACAACTCGAATCACCCTGACAACAAGAACAAGAACCGATACATTAACATCCTGGCCTGTATGTGTCTGCTTAGTGCAATCAGTCAGCATTTAGGCAGAGCGTCAGCTAACCGCCTGGTTCTCCTTTCCCAGACGATCACAGCAGAGTAAAGCTCTCCAACAGTTTGGACAGAGATGGGAAGTGTGGGGACTACATCAACGCTAACTTTGTCGACGTGGGTGATTTTCTTCTAAGCCCAACCAAACAACTGTCTCTAGCACTGTATAAATATACACTAGAGACAAACAACTGTCTCTAGCACTGTATAAATATACAGTGCTAGAGACAGTTGTTGGGCTAAAAGGTTTAGAAAAGTTGTTTTTTGGGCTCCTTTTTAGCTTTTTACCTGTTTCTATAGTGCTGTGCAAAATCACAAAACATGAAACGTTCCAAGTCCACGTGAATATGTTTGGTGTTTTGTGAAAAATTTGTGTACCACGTGTGAATTTTACATTTTTAAAAATAATTTTCACTGTGATTTTTCAAATCTGAAATCATGTTTTTGTTTCTATAAGAGATTTCTTCTATGCTTTCTTTTTGTATTTCCTTCTCTTTGTCCTTTCTTCTTACTTTCCCTGCCTTTCTCATAATTTCATGGTTAAGTTCAGTGCCAAATCTATGGAAAGTGGAGTTTGCAAAAAGTCTGAATTTTCAATTTCTTTAAAAGAAAAAGGGTGTAGGAACAATTACTGTCCATATGAAAGCCAGCAAGTTTGCAAAGGACCACAGTGCGGTCCCTGGGTTAGGGTCACAGCTGACTGTACCACTAGCAAAGCGGTCAAACTGCTGCTGCGTTTGCAGGGTTATGAGCGAACGAGGGCCTACATCGCGGCTCAGGGGCCCCTGAAGGCCAGCAGGGAGGACTTCTGGAGGATGATCTGGCAGCAGAACGTTGGCGTTATTGTCATGATCACCAATCTGAAGGAGAAAGGACGGGTAAGATCCGACACAGAGGTCTCCACCAAGATCAGCACTGGGTCAGGATTTCATGGCTGCTCCTTCCTCTGCAGACAAAATGTGACCAGTACTGGCCGGAAGAGAACCAGGAGGAGTACGGCGCTTACCAGGTGGCTTTGAGAAGCACCAAGACACTAGCATACTACACACTCCGGACGTTCACAGTCAGGGATACAGCTAATAAGGTAATTCATATAAGAGAACACATTCCTTATCACTGATTACTACAGAAAGCCTGAACCTTTGCAATGTTTGAGTGTTAAATAGTTGATATAATTTGTTCTTCCAGGTGCCACAAAAGAGAGTGGAGCATACGGTCCTGCATTATCACTACACCCAGTGGCCGGACATGGGCGTCCCAGAGTACACTCTGCCTCTACTGACCTTCATCAGGGCGTCGTCTCGGGCCCGGACCCAGGAGATGGGACCCGTCCTGGTTCACTGCAGGTAGAGCTGAACACAATTTTTTATGTTATCAACAACATTACAGCAAATCTGGCATCTCCTCTTCATCTGTCTGTTTCAGCGCTGGTGTAGGAAGAACAGGAACCTACATAGTGATAGACAGCATGCTGCAGCAGATCCAAGATCAGGGAACGGTAAACGTACTGGGCTTCCTAAAACACGTCCGGACACAGAGGAACTTCCTGGTTCAGACGGAGGTAAAATCAGTCAAACTCCACTGGATAATTCTTTTATTTTAAGCATTTGTCACACTTTTTCCTTCTTATAAATTCTTTCAATGTTAAGACAGTAAGATGATTTTGTGAAACATCAAGTTCTGTCATTTTTTTGAAGTGTGTGTCATTTTTTGACACATACTATGATTTGATCTCCTCTTCTAACACCTACATGTATGTTGCGATCAAGCGTGTGTAATTCTGTTTTCTGCTGCCTCATGACGTCGGATTGCTTTTTTATCGACTTTAGGGTATTTTTTCATATTTAAAGATCAACTGTCTATCTTTCAATAACATTTCAATGTTATATGGAATGTCCCAAATGGCCAGATAATTATTGGCCAAATTAATCAGAAAGTAGGTCAAATCGTCAGTTTTAGTTTCAAACATCCATAATGCCGAGGTGAGTAGACCTTCATCAGTGCACACAGCATAGCTTAGAGTGAGATTAAAGGTGTATTTTCACCAGGGGAATCCAGCTTTGGTCCACTTGTTTGTTCAGGGCGATCCATGCAGCAATAGTGTTAGTAACACTGAATGGCTAACACATGATCCCTAGCAACGGCAGGCCATGTTTCCTGGAGTTGGTTCGTACTGATGCAGGTCTGTCTGCACAACAGACGTAAACCGCAGTTTGTTTGGTTCGGACCTTGACTCATTTTTTCAGGTGGTTTCAATTGTTTGATCCACAGGATATGCTTGAGTGTATTAATGCCTGTACCAAACCAATAGGGGAAATAATCTGCTCCGTTTAAAGCAGACCAAATGTGTCAGGTGTAAACACACACTGGGGTGACAGGCAATAGTGTGACAGGGGGACATAGACTGAGAATGTCAGCTTGCCCAACCGTCATCCTTTGTTGGGGTAAATGTCTGAGATTTAAAACTCAGCGTTAAGGTTTTAGCCCAACCTGCCCATTACAACAAAGTTCTAAACCTTCAGTTTCCTTGTTCCTCCATATTTCCCAGGAGCAGTATGTGTTCATTCATGACGCTCTGGTGGAGGCCATCCTGAGTCGGGACACGTCAGTCACCTCTGACCTTCTCCACAATTACGTCTCTAACCTCCTGATCCCGAGCGCCACAGGAAGATCGCGCATGGACAAACAGTTCAAGGTGGGACCTTCATTTGATCTCTTTTCCATCAGTTCTAAGCAATCGTTCTGAAGCTGACTGTTCCTCTCGACCTTTTAGCTGATAAGTCAGCGCCAGGCAAAGCACGCAGACTACAGCACTGCCCTGAAGGATGGCAATGCTGAGAGGAACAGAGCAAGAGCGCTGATGCCTGGTAAACTAGACTTAAAAGAACCCATGTGTACCGCCACATTTTCCAGTAACCATAGTTGGATGTAATATGGTGATATTTCTGATGTATCATTAGAAAAAGAACAGAAGCCCAGGTGGGATCTGTGAGACCAAACCACAGTATAGAATCCATGTTTTGCATGGTTGACAGTTTGCTTATGTAGAGTGAGATTGATCTGGGCAGAGTGAAACCTGAAGGACAAGCTTCGGTCTCACTGCAGAACAGTGAGAGTTGGCAGCCATGATGGTGTTTAAAATGGATGCATGTCAAAATAATGTAAAAGATCAATTAAGCAAAACAATGTTTTGGTTTCTTGTGAACTTTTGTTTCTGTTGTCTAGTGGAAAGATCAAGAGTCTCTCTGGCGGCTTCAGAATCCAACTCCTCTGGCTACATCAATGCCTCCTATGTAACGGTGAGTGACTTTTTACTGTTACTTTAACACTGTCATGTGTAATATTTAGGAGGATTATTCTGAAGAGTTGCAGTATGAGTAGCAATGGTAGTTCTGCTTTGGTATTCGGAGCAGCGGTGACATCATCCTATTGTGGATCAGTTGGTGTAAAACAGGATTGTACTAATATTTACATGATATAATATTACAAACTTAACATCCATTTCTCCATCTCACCGGTAACTGAATATATGCTAACACCAGCCTATCCAATGCTAATGGACACAGGAAGTAGGCAATCCAGTGGGTGACTAGCCTCAGTATGCTAATAATTAGCTTCTTCTATGCTAACGCAAATGAGTCCTTTCTGATCTGTGGTCACTCAGTTACAGGTGTTGACCGATCACAAATCAGATCTGTAGCTAGCTTCAGAAAAGTTAAAGCTGCCTATGACAAGGGAGTAGCCACCACTGAGTGTGCAGTAGTTTTCATTTTGGCCATAATTCTGCGCCGTAGGCATCTGTGTTTTGACCTCTAAATGTGAGTAAAGCCCTCGTGTTTCTCTAAACGTCTCTCTGTTGGTTGCCATTTTTAAAACCCTCCAGAGTTCTTCAGTGTTACATCTCCTGTCTTTACAGGGACACCACTGCTGTAAAGGTTTCATTGTGAGTCAGACTCCTCTGAGCAGCACCGTGGAGGATTTCTGGAGAATGATCTGGGAGCACAACACACACACCGGTATCTGTCTGCCGGACACACACAATCAGGTACGACCTGCTCACACTCTGCCTTTTAAATAAGTTCCTTTAATGCAGCTGCATTCTTTTTTTCATTTTCTAGAATGAAAAGAGGGACTGCTGTGTCTACTGGCCTAGTAAAGACCTGCCACTGAGCTTTGATGGATTCACTGTGTCTCACACGGGGGAGGAGCTTGTACATCTGACCAATGATGAAAGGGTTTTGGGGCAGGATTTTACAATCCAGTCTCCTCAGGTGACAAACTCTCACACACGTTACTATCAAACTCCCCAAAAGAATGATTCCTGATGCAGTGTCTATGCCTCCCCCCAGACTGATCGCCTCTTACACGTACGTCAGTACAGCACCCCCTGCTGGCCGAACCCAGACAGTCCCATCAGAAACAGCTTCGACCTCATCAGCATCGTCAGAGAGCGCAGCAGACACTCACAGGAACCCGTAGTCGTTCACGATCCGTGAGTAAAACACAGAGAGGATTCCTGAACGGTCAGATTCCTTTAAGGAACTAAATGTGTGTGTGTGCAGGTTGGGAGGAGCTACATCAGGGCTGTTCTGTGCCCTCAGCACCCTGGTCAGCCAGCTGGAGGAGGAGGGAGCCGTGGACGTCTACATGGTAGCACGGATGACCAACCTGATGAGACCTGGGGTTTTCAATGACATCGTAAGTACTGGAGCGACGTTGAATTGTGGAAGAACGTTGAATTTCACGTGAACAACTCATTCCCTTGTTAAAGTTTTAAAAAAAATTTTATTTGAACTTTCTAAAAACAAAAAATGACAAATTACAGCTAATATGTGTGGAAGTTGAGAATAACCCAGTGTCGGTTTAGGATTTCTTTTTCTCTTAAAGTCAAGTTGATTATTATGGAAGCCTTTTTGCACCACTCTAGTAACAAATAAAATAAAATAGATGAAAAGTTGAAAAGTCTCATTATTTCATTTTTGAGATACTATTTAAATTTGTTTTACCCAGTGCATGGGTGGGTATTTAAACAATAGGTCATATTTTTTATTTATTTAACATAAAGAGATAGACAATATGTTTTTATATGAATTGTTATTGAATTGTTGCATTTGTGGTTTTCTGTAACTGCTATGGTATCAATTGTTTAAGCCAATTATTCATTATTAGTTTTAAACACAATCCAGCTAACTGTAGCATCGTCGCACTTTACGCTAACGTCACATTAAATAAACTGTCATTTACATGAAGTACATTCTGAGCCACTAGGAGGCACTAGGGGGCAGACCATCAGTGCACTGGGTACCACAGTTTGAGAAAGACTGATAAAGACCATAGAGTTATCCTAAACTTTTCTGACACCAGAACATAAAACGCTTATGGAATTTACATGTTTGTACACAAAATAAAAAAATAAATCTAAAAATCTATGTAATTTTTGTTACATAAGAAGCTGTGATTCTTCCCGGTCCAACCCCCCCCCAAACCCACAGGAGCAGTACCAGTATCTGTATCGAGCCATGCTGAGCCTGGTGAGCAGCCAGGAGGACCAGAGAGCCCTGCAGAGTCCAGAGACGAACGGGTCGGTACCGCTGGGCCAGTCCAACGCCACAGAGAGCCTGGAGTCGCTCATGTAGCCCAAACTCCCAAATGCTGGGATGGACGCCTGGGTCGTTCATGACTGTGGAAAGTGAGCATCGTAATGCTTTAATGTCCACTTGGTCAAATTGAACAATTTATTATAATACTCTTCGGCTGTCTTTCAAAAACAGTAAAGCTCATCACAGGGAGATTGAGATACAGTAACATCTAAAAAGCTGTTTGCTATTTAAAGAGCTCATTTATAATTTTTTTTTTTTTTACATATTTCATACTCTGAAAACAGAAAGCAGCAGTTCATCATATGATGACCATCCCACGTTTCCCTTGGACCAATGGGAAGTGATGACTTTACTGATTTTGTTGTTGACTTTAACCCTAAAGTTTCTTTTAATAATCATGGATAATAAATTAATAGGTTGAAATGTTTATATTTTGGTCATGCTTACACCTTGAAAGCAACAGGAAAACTGTCATCCCATGTAAAATACTGCAGTATTCCAAAAGGCCTGATTATAGCATTAATATGTTTCGAAGATACAATGCAGGTCAAAGGTTATGACAGAGTTGTAATGTTTAGTGGCAACTAGCCAAAACTTCTACTATAGTTTCAGTCAATCTTGAATTAACCAGAGGCCTAATATACGGCCTATCTGATAGTCAAAAAACTATCATGAAAATGTTTGCAGTGACGTCACGCTGTGTGAACGCCCCTACAGTTAAACTTTATTTTCCTCACAGGATTAACCAAACAATTTGTTAGCATTCTCTCTGGGTGTATTTTTACCTTACTTTGTTGGAGTGAGATATGAAAGTATCTAAAAGGAAGCCATGCTGTTTGAATTCTCTAAATGTTAAGGCTGCTGTCACTGTTTTTTACGCTGCTGAGTGTTTTTGCATTGCTAAAAAAAAGGGCTTTACCTTGGTCTAAACAGAATTGAAGCTTCTGTGCTGGTATTTTGTTTTGTATAGCCCATCTGTACAGGGTGTAAAATTGTCGATTTGCTACTGCGGAAAGACAAAAGCCCCTTCTCCATTGTCAAATCTTACTAGCTGGTTAATATCTGGTTAGGCTCTAACCAAAGTTGGGTCCTTCTCTATTGGCATCATGTTCCTCACTATGTGGGTGGGAAAGTAGGTGGGGTGTGAGCATACAGTAGCTGTGGTCGACACTCCCACAATGTCATTTATACCTTAGAGCGGCCGGTTTCTCCAAAATCTCCAGTTATATTGTTGGGTCCAGTGGACGCTGCGTGTTCTCGTCTGTCAAAATTGCTGAAAACATTTGGACCTGAAGGTCTGAGCATCTCGCCAACAACTATAGCCTCATCCTGGATTCAAACAGGTGGTTGAGAAGGATTTGCTGACGTAAATCCATGGGCGAGTCAACAGATGAAGTCTGTGTCCAATCAAGGACCTACTACTCTATTCTGAAAGAGGTTCCAAAAAACAAACGCCACAGGATCTGCAAATGTAAATGAATCTGGCTAGGTCTGACTGGTGAAGAACCGGTTAGAGCCACACAAATGGAGAAGGGGCTGAAGTGAGTAAAGTTTTGTCTCTATGTCAGTCTCTGTCCCAGCCCCCTCATTTAATAGTCGCCTGACCAAACTTAGTCTGAATCAAGAAAAAGGGGGCCAGGCTGCCCTGCTGTTGGAGCCATTTCAGACATTCAGGATGCTCTGGTGAATGACTATTCGTCAGTGCAGACAGAGCGCCTGCATTGTGGAGCATGAGATTAGGTAATGCTGTTGATGCAGATTCTATAGCAATGATACAAATGTGTGGGGTATGTGTACAGTGTCTCAGAAACAATGTTCAGGACACAGAATTTATCAATGTCTAAAAACTTGTGTACCACAATGTTTGCTAGAGAACCAAAAGCTGCTAAAGCCATGTCTCTTCAGACGCTACTGACATGAAGCAGATACTTATTGAAGTTTCACAAGGATATGTAATATTCTTAAACTTTTGGTTCCTCATTTAAGATTTTTTTTTCTTTGGTTCTCCTTATGCCATCTACTGTGGATAATGAAACGAACGTATCAAAGTGAAGCCATGATGTTTGCCCAACATTTAAAGAATTCAAAGGCGTTTCAGTTATTTCAGGTCCCACTGTTGCGTCATTTACAGCTCTCGTAAACACATACAAGATCAGGAGATACAATGTGAGAAGAGTCTAAATGAAAATTGTATTGTCTGACCTGACCTTTGACCTGTGGTTAAAAACTGCAAAATGCCTTGCTAACCCTAACAACGTAAAATTTACCACATCTAAACAGGATGGTTTCTTTTTAAACAGTGATTCATTATTGTTTGATAAAGAGGTTAGTCACAGATTGGTAACCAAAACAACCTTACCTGTTCTATTTAAAGTGGATATGCAGACAATAGATCCCCCGTGTTAAAAATCCTGGCTATCATTTTAAAAAATGACATGATGAGAAACAGATTCAAACCTTTTTCCGCCTTTAAGTGTCCACACCTTTACCCTAACCTGTCCTGAAGCACATTTTAATTTGATGTCTATCAATCAAATGTTGACATGGCAACCCTTGGCAACACAAATGGTTTCTGTCAGATATAGTTTTATACTCTTGCTTGGTCCAAAGCAATTTTTTTCCCATGAAGTTATTATTTTGTTATACATAACTTTTATTTTCTGAAGTGATACAGAAAATTAGGTTCAAAACTGACCGAAATTTAAAACTTTGCATAATTTCTCCCATCACAGTTTTCCCATATTTGACTGAATGCTGGATTAAATCAGAAAGTGCTTCACCTTCTGTGTTAAGGGTTTGAATACTTAAACAACAAGGTAACCAAACATATGTCCAATGTGTTTTTCTAATCTTTGAAAAAATAAAGAAAATATTTTAGTTATTTAAAAAAATATTGGAAATTCCTCAAACCGTGTTCAAATGATTCGGCTTTGCATGGAGAACCTTATTCTAGACATCCAGGTTTTTGTGATTTACTTAGAAAAAGGTAAATTTGTGCAGTTTCTTCAATTTTGTTGATTTAGTTAAGCATTAGAGAAGCACAAACCTTTTCATGGCATCTTCTTACATTTTTCCACATGATATCTTTATATTATATTAAAGGTGGAAAAAGTTTTGAAATGATTTATGATTAGAGGAATTTATTTATTTTGTTTTTCATCACAAAAACCTTGCAATTTTACCAGGGTGTGTGTAGACTTTTATTTCTGCTGTTGTGTATTTAACTGAATAAGAAAGATTAGAGAAATATGAAGATCATTTTACAGCTGAAACCAGAAGTTTTCATACACTGAACCATAACTTTATTTTCTTCGATATCTGATAGGAATGAGCCAGAATTCCAGCCAACTAATGTGAATGACCAAATAGTTCAAAGGCAATGCTGCCAAATAAAGACAAAATGTGTGTATGCTTGCAATTAAAATAAATAAATAAATAGATCTGGCATATTTTGATGCTTTCATGGTATTTAGCAAATAGAAATCATTTTTGATTACTCTAACTGACCTTTAACAAGAGACATTTAGTCTGATTTAACTTTAGCCAGTGAGGAGAAAAATGTATGTAAACTTCTGGTTTCAAGTGTATCCTGTAAATCTCTCCATTCCCTTTTATTTTTCCTTTTGCTAATCTGTTTTTCTCTGTAGGGTTTTCAGGCCTCTGATAACACACTGAAGCTGTAGAAATGAGACACAATAAGAGCAGAAATCATGACGCGGCGGATATGAGATCAGCTACACTTTGTTTTTGCTTACTTTGTCTCCTTGCCAGTGCCTTTTGTAAATCACATTACTGTAAATCAAACGTCTTTTGATTCATTTCAACATGTACTCTGCTGTGACTCCACCTGCTGAACACTTAAAAAAAATCAAAGCAGCACAAGTAGCAGTCTGAGACCAATTTTTATATTTTCTCTTCAACGTAAGCAAAAAAAACAACAAACAAACAATGAAGCTAATTATTCCAGCTGTTCCCTCGGAAACCTGCTACGACTGTTGCAGCTTTGAAAAGATGCAGGAAAGTCACTGATGTTACATCGAGCTCAACAGACTGTGATCCTGATCAGTTTCACCTTCTGCATGTAAATACCCCTTTCAAGGCCAAATTACTGTATGTTTATACTGTACCTTTATATAGTTTTCTATTTTACTATACAAGCTGATTTTTCTAGCCATTTCCAAGAGCATACTTGTGGATTCTATTTGATAAACTTAGCCTGGAAATGTTGATTATGACTATAGTTTTAATTGAATGTTCTGGAGTTCGTTTTTATCCCTCTTGATTATTGTAGCAGCTTTGTGTCTTTTATCTTTGACCTCCAGCTAAAAACTGGGGAAGTGTTTATGTCAAACCATAAAATTAAAGATTTGTTTCAAATGTTTCGTCTCTGATTTATTTTTGTTTTACATAATGTCAGTTTTAATCTACACCAGTTGCGTGAGCAAAACTTTGTCAATATTCCGCTGATGTCGAACAAACAATTTCGCAGTTGTGTTTCCAATAAATAAGAATTGCAATTAAAATTCAGTCTTAGTTTTTAGAGAAACACCATTGTGAAAAGATGTATTTACCATTTTCCATTGCAATAAAAGGTCTGTAATACTTTCAAACTGATTTAAAATATAAAGGTTTCTGGACTTCATTGTCTTAAACACAAAAAAAAACCAGGAACAAACGGTGGGCTTGTCATGCTTTTTATTTTTACTCATGAATTACATGACATCATCTCCCCCGGATTGAGTTGAACATGACGCCACGGCTTGAACAAAATGTCAGATAATTCAACACAAGAAGTTAAAGATGAATTCAAACAACAAAAATATAGTCTTCTCTATAATAATCTTAATATTTGTCATGACACATACCATAGCAGTCTCGGAAGATAAAGTGTATAAAGTGCGTTAAGAATGACCCTTACTGTGCAGTGAGAGGATGAATGCCGTCACATTCTGCGTGGGAAGTGGATTTACATACACCCTCTAAAGGAGTTCCAATCAAGTCTAAAATATTTTAAGACTTATGGTTTAATAATTTCTATTTAATGCAGGTTTTTAAGAGAGTCTTAATTGTCTGTGTATAAAAGTGCTCTAGCAAAAAGGTTTTGTCATTATACAAAAATAAAAGGTAAAGGACGAAATGTGTTCTAAAGCAAATGTCTTATTTTTAGAACTGGTACATAATTATTTTATTTTCTAAAATATTTTTACATATATACTTAAAAAAAAACTAATAAAAACTGCTATTTGACTTAAGAGTACAAATCTGCCATTTTGGCCCAATTTGATTGGTTAGCTGCCAAAAAAAACTAAGCTTATTTAAAATTACAAATGTTGCTGAAGTTAACAGAACCCAACTTTAGAATGTCTTCTAAAAGATAATGACAAAAATTATTTTTAGTTTTAAACAATAAGTCTGTTTCGATTAAAATATACACCTGGGTTTATACTGTGGACACTACATGAATAAAGTAGTAAGCTAAAGCTAGCTTTTTACTTCTCGAATCAACCACGTTGCATAATTAGGTTTTCAAGGTATAAAAAGATAAACTCTTAAAAATATTTTTTATTCCAAATTAGATCAAATTCCATAAGATTTAAAAAATATATTTAATTCTATCATGAGTTAAACCCAACTGGGCTAATGGGTGAATATTTTAGTAGCTTTTATGTTTATTCATTTACTTAGATGACTCATTCTGAACTAACGCATTTTTTTTTAATTGCAAATTCAGGCAAAGCTAATTTAAATAAGAATCGTCCTCTGGTTTCACTGGAACAACAAATTTCTGTAAAAGAAAAAAAAAGTTCTTTAAGGGGTGAATGTAAATCCAGCTGTTTCTTATGCCTCATACAAAAAGCTCACTGGAATTTCCTGGCAGTGACTAGAAATATACAAAATACAAAAATCACTCACAGGAATTCAAACAGAATAGAACTAAAAGGTGAAGATGGAATTGATGTAAATGGGTGGCGTTGCTGTGATTTTGGTTGGAACATTAAAAAATAAAAGATAAACGATTATTTGTGGAGGTTTAAAATACCCCCAAACAGAGCGGAGTGACACAAATCCTAATGAAGAACTGCTTAAGATGATCTGCCTTCTGTTTCACACAAATGAGCTTTGATTACAGCTAAACACATGAGCTGTAATCATGTGGATTAAAACAAAAGGCACATTTTGGGACCACAGTTAACTACTGAGGCGATGGAGTCAAATGAATTTCTGGTTTCACTTCCTTTAGGAAATTCAACCTTCTGTTCCCTCTATCAAAATAAGAGCCAGAGAGAAGTAAAGCATTTCTTTTGGAGGTCCCCTGTAGGATTTAGTGGCAGTTTTGCTCATTTTCTGCTCTTGTGTTTGAAGTGTGGCTTTCAGTCTGGCTCTGCAGATGTTTGACAAAAAGAGAAATGCACTCTGTGTTCTCAAAAACATGCTTCGCAATGTTTGATGAGTTCAAACAGAACTGTTGCTCATTTACATAAAAAAAACACATAAACTACACACGTTGCCTTTTATACGAAAGCCTTAAAGAGACAGCTGAGGGTTGTGGGAGCGTTGTGAGCAGTTAATGTCTTGACTCTTCATCTTGTAGTTTATGATATTTATGGTAAGATTTAGTTGAGTTATGCTACAGCCAAACTAAAATGACCTGAATGTGAGTAAAATTCATCACCTTTTAATCAAAATGCTATGGCTAATGCTAATTTAAAATGTACTTTCAAATGTACTTTTTTTTTAATTGAAAGTTTTTAAACTTTCGATTAAAAAAAACTATCATATTTTATAGTTGTTTATTCTGATTTACTTTTATATCACACGTTTACTGTCTGTGTTTCATACAGGATGATAGTAGGTGGTGCACCGCATCAAATACCAATTATCAGTGTAAATAATAACCAGATTCTTTAAACAGCCAATCAGTGGATAGATAGACTACATGTTAAAGGCCTTTTTGAGACTGGGGTTGTTCTAGGCCTTTGTTTTAGCCCCTCTTAGACTAGACATTAGCATTAGCCTCTGAGCTCAGCTAGTGTTGTCTCACACTAAATGAAGCATGTTATGTGCTGTAGGTAAGATATTAACTGCTTCCAACTCTCCAGTAGGACCTTGGATTAAAAATCCCGAGCTATCCCTTTAAGTATTAATGAATTAATGCTACATTTGGTGTACATTTGTTTAGTAGATGACCAATATGCACTAAAGCTGCATTAAAGCAAGGCTAAAATAAGCTAACACTAAATACATATTATATAATTGTGTGCAATAAAACATAGTTTAAATACAAATAGTACAGGCAAGAAAATAAATTGCATATATCCTATTTTATGGCATAGATTTTAAGAGATATTGGCTTCTACACTGCTTTGGCTAAAACACTACAGCACCACAACCTCCACCTGGTTCAAGCATAAAGAGAGACGCTGAGAATCCCCACAGTCTCTCCGTTTTCATAAGATCACATTTTGTGAATTGATGAACGCCACTCAGAGTTAAAACTTGCGGTTCTTGGGAGACATCACACCCATCTGTAGGAACAATAACTTTTTTCTTCTTTTTTTTAAAGCATGCTTCGAGGTGAGAGCAGCTGTGAGTGTTTACTTTGTCCTGAGATCGGTGAAAATCCCATAAACTCGTAAGCTCAACACAGGATGTGGTGCTGAATCCTTTTTTCTCCGACTGTGTGCTCCTACATGCTCTGTGAGTTCAGCTTTGATTTCCTTGGCAGCCCTGTTGGGGGTGGAGGGAACAAAACACAAGAGGTGAATCAGACGTAGGTCAGCCAAGCATTAGGTGGCGCTGTGAATATGGGGGTGGCTTTACAGAGTTGGTTCTTTTGCGCTTCCAGCAATCGGGGTTGAGCCTCTTCTGCTCGTCGGCGAGCGCCTTGGCCTGCTGGGTGAACATGCGGCGTTCCTCGCTTCGCATTTTCTTCCACTGCTCGCCCAGGAGGACGCTGATCGCTCTGCGGCACAGACGCACACGCATGACCACAGGGGGAGCCTAGTCAAAGCAGCTCTAACTTGTAGCTCGCACATGTTGGCGCCACAAATTTGAATGTGTTTTTATCAGGACCAGCACAGAGAAGAGAGTAGAAGGGAATTTATTTGATTTTGGTTTTCCAAATAAAAATCTGAAAAGTCTAGTGACAGACCTTGCAGTCACACCTCTCCCTTTTGTTCTGTTGCCCTTCAATAAAATGCAATGAAATCCAGAAAATACCAAGCTGACGGTGAAATCTGCATTCGGCCGCCATGTTAAAATAAAGTCATGTGGCTCCGCCCACCTGTTATCCTTGCCGGGATACATCTGTGTGTACTCCACTCTGAACTTCTTGGCGAACAGCATGAAGGCATTCATTGGCCGCTTGCACCTATTGGGCGTGGCACTGCTGCTAGCTTGCGCTTTAGCTTTAGCCGGCTTTGGATGTTTGGAGAGGGAATGGCTGGGACTGTGGCTATCTGGAGTGTGTCAGACAGTCAACAGTTTCTCATTTCATTGTGTGAAAGAAATCATTATGTTAGCATGTCTGAGTTAAAAGTTGGGCTTAATCTTAAAACATTAAGAATTACAAGACCTGGCATTGTGTCTCTGTCGGGAGAAACGGCGCCCCCACTGGACTGTGAGGCATGCCGGCGTCTGGCCATGCTGCTCAGCAGGTAAACAGCGGACGAGTCCAGAGGAGTGAAGTCATAACTGCAAAAGAAGCCCACTTTAAGAAGAAGAGGAAGGAGAAGCTCTCTAATTGGCCAGTAAATGCTAATGCTAAGTAGCAGAATATTGTTTTCCTACTCTTGCCAAATCCCCTTTAAGCTCACAGAAGAAGTTCCCCCCAAAAGTAGACTGCAATATGCCAAAATATAAAAGTCTGCTTTACCTTCTAAATGTGTCAAACACGAGCGAGTCGTCCGTATGCTTAGCATCCCGGTGTCCAGGAGGCAGGCACATATCGCCCACTTCCATTTCATAGCACGGTATCCCATAATGCACCACAGTCAAGCTGGGGTAAAACGAGGACCATCCTGAGAGAAGGGGAAGAGCTTGAATAATGATGTCTTTGGTAGACCTGGACACCACTGGTACTGTTCGTCACCCGCACTGGTACCTTTGTTTTTGACGTAGAAAGGGTGATCCAGTTGGCACCGGGCCGTGATTGGTGTATGTCCGAATACGCCAGGGTCAAAGATTAGCTGCAAGACGGCCTGACCACAGGACACAGTTTCTTCGTGCTCAACCAGCTGCAGGCCCTCAGAGCCATAACTCTGTACAAGACAAGATGTTCCATGCATTTTGTGCCTCGTTTCTACTGAGCGGTACGGCATGGGTCAGTACGGTTTAGTACGCTAGTTTGTTTGCATTGTAAAAGTGGCTCATACAACCAACCCATACCACACCATTCCTGTGTCCACTTCAGTTGTAAGTCCATAGGACAATGGTACGGTACAGCTAAGGTGGAGCTACTGCCATCACATATAGTCTATTGATTGGGGGACTGGAAAACGCTGATACAAGAACATAGAAGTGATTGTACCGATGTTTGTAGTATGACACAATGTCAGGCATATGGGTTTAACCCTATTTGTGAGAATCAACAAGGAGTGGAGATTCCATCATGGATATGCTGGATTATGAAATGGCGTTCCATACCTCTTCTCTCTCTGCATCTAATTCGATGTACTGGCAGAAAAACTTACAGATAATGGAGTTACTAATAATTCAGAGAGGTGCCTATGAGAGCTGTTGTACCTTCAGGAATCTTGAGCGCTCCTCATCGGCACGGTCTTCTTCACCAGACCCCATGTCCTCAACATCCTGCCAGTCCACACATGAGCCGCTGTGAAAACGCAGACGAGTTCCTGATTGGAGAGGAGCAAAAACATTCAGTCTGTATCACTTTAGTTCAGGGAAACGCAAGTTTGTTTGTGTGCTCACTTTTAGTGTAATTGTGCACATACAGGAACGTCACAGTTATTGAAACAATCACAGGAAGAAAAAGGGGAAATCGAATGTAGAATACCTAATTACTTTTTCCCAACTCCAGACATTTTCAGTCCCAACTTCCTTGGGTTAAACTTTAAATCATTTCTGAAGATCACACCCTTCCCTCCAGGATTGTTCTGTTCACAGATCTACCTTTTAGAAAGCAGTGCCAGACTGTTGGTGGACAGGAGAAACTCCAGCCCATGTCCTCATCATCAGACAGGGAGGACCTGGTTGATACGGCAGAGCCACACTCGCTGCTCGTCTGCAAATACAAAACAGCCATCAGCCACAACTATCACCAATCACAACAAAGAATAAGGATTTCTATTATAAAACACAAGTGAAGCGTGGCTTTACCCTGCTGCGATGTCGCTCCCTGCTGTGAACTCTAGAGGGCGACGAGCTGATCGGGAGAGCAGGTGGAGGACGGGCGTAGGAGTGTAGATCCCTGCTGGTGCCGGGGATGCAGACGGCAGAGGAGCTAAAAATGTCCAATCAAGAACAACGGCGCTCTGATTCACATGATGTAGTTATCGTGTTTTAAAAGATGTTCTCCAAAGAATCTACTAAATCTAAAGTGCCACCATCATACATTAGGGTGTTTCCTAACTGTTTCATCTACTTGAGGTGGACTGATTTAAAAAAAATAAATAAAAATTTACAATATAATAACAAAAGTCAGAAGGTCAGTTTGTTGGTGAGACCTGCAAATACTCTATTCATTATGACGTGTATAAATAGCTGCTCACTGTTCAGCTGCAGATCATAAAAACTTTTGACACTCAGAAAGTGGCAATTAAGTGTGAATAACTTATCAAATGCCTATATTCACATCACCGATTCCAATATAGATTGGAAAAGTTCTACCATTTGGCATGAAAGGCTTTCCGTACTCAATGAGAGCAGTGCACAATGCAACTGGCTGTAGTGATAGTGGTTTACTGCTTGTGGTGGTTTCGTTTATTAGTGCTAACGTTGTGTTTCAGGCGTGTTGCTACTCATGGAATAAGTTCCTATTTCTGGTGCCGACCTGCTGTGAAGCCGGTCCTGTAGAAGCGGGCTCTGGGGCCCCGTGGCGATGTGAGCCAGCTGTGTGAGCCAGAGCGTCTCTGGAGGCTGAGGCCGCTCCTGGTGCGACACACCAAGCTCCACCTGGTAAACGGGCGCCGCCGTTAGTTCCTCCCGAACCTCCCGGAGGTCTGGCAGGTCGTCTGGGTGAGAAGGCCACACATTTGAATTACTCAAAACACAACAAAAAAGAAGCAGCTATGTTGCTGCTTATATGTCAGCTACCATATTCCATGAAGCTGTCGCTGGTGGGGGTTCCGGGGGAGGAGAGGAAGTGTTTGTCACAGCGCAGCGGATCATGAGCCTGGGCCCCATCAGCGCTCATTCTTCCTGAAGGAAACAGTGAAAAAAAAAGCTGAGGATTAGAGCAGCTCATGGAATTGAGTATTAATGAGTCTTTTTCACTGGTTTCCTTCCAGATTTCTAAGGTCTTCTGGGAAAGGTGTCTTGTTGGTACCTAAACTTCACTGTGAGGTGTCATTAATTTATTACTCACTGAAGACGTGAGACTGTCTGGAAGCCTTGGGTCTGCAGCGTTGATGTTTAAAAGCAGATTAAAAACGGACACTTCCAACCTGGTTTTCACTTGAAATTTTGCAATTATATCTAATTCACCTTTTACCTTAGATTTCATCATAAGAAAAAAACAAATGCTTTGTTTATTCTTCATTTCTTTAATTTATAGTGTTAGTCTAGATTCTAACACTTCATTCTAGTTCTAGAATTTCTATTCATTTCGCCTCTAAATTTGACAAAAATGTCCCCAATTTTCCTTTTCAATTAGTCCAGTTCTGTCATTTACCCAGCTTCATCAAATAAAGTTTGACTGATATGCAGAAATATTTCTTTGACATTAAGTTATTTTTTTATTTAATACAATCTGCTATTACTTGTTGTGTTGTGGTAAAAATCTTTTTTTTATGTTATTTGTTTGAAATAAAGTACATTTTTGGAAGAATAAATTCGATGTTTTTGACACTGACTCAAAATGTAATAAACTGGTAACAGTTTAGCTACCTGTGTATTGAGCTTGTTGCTTGTTATAATCATGGGAGTCTCTTGATGTAAGAGGTGCTTTTTTCACCTCCCAAACCATGACGTCACTGAAACGCAGAGTTTATAACAGGTTTATAATGGATTTGCTTTAATCAACCACATGAAATATAAAGTCTTAGCGTTTATTTATGGTTTAAGTGACATAAGAGCCACATCGATATAAAAACAATAATATAAATCACTTCATTGTGCACCGATTGTTCACTTTCAGAACAAAATCGAACTTGTTTCACTTTTACCTATTACATCACTATTGTCCTGTGACGATGCCTTGTTTATAAACGTCCAGGTCCAGCACGCATGCGCATTTAAAAGTCCATTCATTCAGTACAGAGAAGGACGGAGAATATACACTTTAAATAACAAGTAACCAACGTAATAAACTCGCATAAAGGTATTTAGGCGAGCAGAATGGCGGAATTCTGCCCGTTGTCAAAAAAACGCCACAAATGTCGAAGTCTTTACGTTTTGTACAACTTCAAAGGAAAGTGCAGTGAAACACTGTCACGTCGATAAAAAAGAACAAGAACAAAGGCGTTACATTCGGAACTGAGGCAGACTAACTCAGGTCGAGAGTCATTTTCGGAAGGTGAAACAATGACTAGGTCGAGTTAAATGGCTCAGACGTTCTGTTGCGTAAAACGCAGTACAACAAAACAACGTCAACAATGAAAGCTTTACGGGAGCGAGCTGCGAAACTGCATTTACAGCAAAAAACGAGCGCTGACAGCTTCGTATTTTCACTCCTGTTCTGACTTTAGACATATATATGTTCAACTTTGTTGCGTCTTCTCAAATTCAGCGATTTAAAAGCCGTCAAAGACTTCAATGAACTTTTCTCAACTCACCAAAACAGTCGCCTTGTAGGGGGAAGGGGGGGTTGTTGTAAACATAATGTTCTAGTTATCCTATTGGTCAGACAGGGTGTCAATCTTTGGTGTTGGCGTTTCTCATTGGCCAGCCAAATGTGAGTTTGCGCTCTCTAAAACATATGGGTTGGGTTGGTTTTGATAAAAGATGATTAAAGTAAGAATTACTAAACACTTCGCTCTTTTATATATTTTATTTGGACATTTTCGGCTTACCTATGGCTTCACACGTCAAATAATACTTTACCGTAAAGACCAGGCCACAAAAACTCCAATGTTCGTGTTAGGTTTACCGTTTACTATTGTCCTGGAGGGAAGGGAGTTTTTACTGCATTCTACTGGTCGTAGTTTGGTACTATTCAGTGGCAGTGTGCAATATTTACATCATGAAGTTTATTTATTCCCAAACTTATCAGTGATGTACCAAAAATAAACATCAATCTAAAAACAAAAACTAAAAATAGAAATATATTTAATATATAGAGGTATAATACATTATGTTGTAAAACGGAGAAAAAAAATCTTTAGATAGAAATTGCATATTCGCTTCTCAAAATTGTTCCAGCAATACTTTATGCGGCCACAAGAGGGAAGTAAACTCACATTTAAGGTACCCAGCAGCACCAACGTTATCAAACAGTACAAGACAAGATAATACCAGGTTTATGCCTAATTAATATTTAGAAAATATATTATTATTATTATTAGTAGTAGTAGTAGTATTAGTATTAGTATTAGTAGTAGTAGTAGTAGTAGTAGTAGTAGTAGCATTGTTATTGTTTAGAAAGGTGCATTGTTTTAAAGTGATAAACTATATTTACTGTCAGTAGTCAATATTTTTATTTGATTGACGTAGTTCGTTAGTTTAATTACTTGACGAATCAAGCTATAATCCCAGCTTCTTCACACATGCACGCGCAGTGGGATTCACTTCCTGTACAACCGTGTTTTAGTTTGAAGACAAAGCGGAAGTTGTGGGTTGCTGTTCAGTTTTAGAGAAAACTTAGCGGGTGAGTTTGACAAGTTCTGCTAGACTTGTGGAGGCGCAGCATTTCCTCCGAGCACAAACTCCAGAAAACCCTCATTTTATTTAATGTTTCCGGGTCTCGTTATTTAGCATAAATGCCGAATTCTTCGTCGACAGCTCCGGGGTTGGTTGCCTTCTGCGTTCCTTGGTGAGTCCTTATTAAAAGCTTTGTGTGTGTGTGTGTGTGTGTGTGTGTGTGTGTGTGTGTGTGTGTGTGTGTGTGTGTGTGTGTGTGTGTGTGGCCACACACGCCTCTCTGCTTCCTGCTGTACCGTTACACCACAACCTGCTGCTGTAACTCACTCCTATAGTGGCTGTGTTTTTCCACCCCATTTGTTTTATCTCTTATTTTTACTCTTGGCTGCTGTAGTCCTCGAGTCTACACTTAAAAGTGCGTCGGACCCAAAACAGCTGACGGAGAGCTATAATAGTCCATCCATGCTGTTTGACTTTTGCTTCCTGCTTTTCAAAGCTTCCTCTGCTGATGAAGAAAGAAACAGAAGGGAAACTCCAGCGACTTCTTCGCATTTATTGTAGCGTGAGCAGTTTTGGAATTAAGCGAATTGATCATTTCTATCAAAATAAAGTCATTATGGACTAAACATATTGCTGAAGTTACGGTTTGTTTAAATTCCCTCAAACAAACCGAGGTGTTGTTTATACTAACCCATTTTTTTTAAATGGAGTAAAAACATAAAAACTCACTAATCTTTCACTATATTTGCATATTACCAGATAACACAGACATGATATTTTTGGCTCAAATATTCATCATACTCTCAAAACTATATAAAAAAAGACAAAGTTCTAGATCAAGTGCCTGTGAAAACTTCCTAAATAATTCCTTTTTCTACATGATCTAAATAACTTTTAAAAAAAGTCTTAGAAATGCATCCATTCATCACTGCATCATTTATTACCATTGTTCTCATCACCATTGTTCTCATTAATAGGTTCAATACAAATATCAATCCACTTAATCCACAAGACATTTTAATAAAATCTAAGAGTCCATTTACGTTACAGCCTGGATGGGACTTAATGGTGTAGCACAAACATTCTTTTTTTTTTTTTGCACATGTCCCTAAAAGTCCTGATCTCTGGTAGCAGTCAGTTTTGCAACGCACCTAAAGAGGTTTCTGACTGAAAAATGTTACTATAAGACAGTTTCATGACTGTCATGATAAAACGGCCTGATATCCAGGCAGCAGAGACCACATTCCACATTCCACATTATTATACTCTGGATGACATCATTAGTTGTCCATAAACTCTGCTAATCCTCCTTATTTGCTTTTGCCTCTCCTCCTTAAACCTCGGTCAGGTTAGAAAGCCGTATTTCGAGCAGTTTGAAGGCGCTGTAAAGACCTCTGGCCACGTTAACCAGAATCTTGTTTAACTCACAACATTAGTGGAAGCATGGTGGTGGAAATGTTATGACTCTGGGTTGGTTCGCTGCCTTTTCGATAAGAAAACATATTTAATGTGAGTGAGAGTTGTTTGGAAGGTTCCGGCTGACGGAGAGGAGACACTCAGTGGGATCGCACAGAACACACCTGCAGCAAATGCTAAATTTAACCACCAAACCGAAGCTTTGGTCCGACAATTTCTGTCATTGTGCCTGAATAGTAATTTGCGTGTTCATCATTGCTCCAGTCGATCTGCCACTCGAGTCCAGATTGTGGCTACAGACAGATCAGATCTCTGCGTCCCGTGGCAACAAGGTGTTTGCATGATTACAGGTAATGATTAACTGCGTGCGTTGTGTCCAAGCTAGGCAATGGACAGGCATCAGATCCAGGTGAGCGACGAAGAGCACGACGTGCCACGGGAAGAGAGCCGCAGGAGGAGGAGGAAGAAAGCCATCACCTCTGCCTCCTCCGCCTCCATGGATCAGATCAGCGTTGAGTTTGTGCTGCCCACAGTGGCGCGGGGCGGGAACAGCCCCGACTCGCTGCTGCTAGAGGTGGCCGGGAACTGGACTGTGGAACAGGTTGGGGATGATCAGGGATTTAGTTTTCTTTTTTCTTTCTTTCTTTTTCACTTTAACTCCAGCGAACGGATGAGACATGTTTCACCCGTTTTGTCATTTTTCCAGGTGAAAGCCCAAGTTTGGATGAAGGCGGTGTCTTTAAACCTCTGTCCCGACTTCTACCAGCGCTTCTGTCCTGATCACTGCATCCTCCTCTATCAGAAGAAAGGCACTGTGTGCGAGATCTACGACAAGCACCAGGTCTTCCAAACACTGGACTGTATTCGCTACTGGAGAGGTACTGGTTGCCTCTTGGACCCAGAAACTATTTCTATCATGACTATTAGTGGAAAAACACTGAGATTTGTTCTAAACATGTATTCTGACTGTATGGAGTGTAGTATCCCACCTGCAGTAGACAGCAGCCATGTTGGAGAACAATGGAGAAGTTCTCATGGTGAAAAGAAACGAAGTGCTGTTTACTACTTTACTTATAAAGTTCTTTAAAACAACAGTAGCTGCAATAAATTGCTGTACAGACAAAAACAATAAACATTCAAAATATGGAAAGGACAAAAACAAAACAATAGAAACAAAAAACACTAACAGAGAGAGCAAAAGTCTCTAATAAAACCGTGTTATAAACACATTTCTTCCCCTTCATTGCACAATAAAGGGGCTCTTCTAATACATAATACAGAACCACATGCAGTTATGTTCAACTACATTCTGTCATATATCTTCAGTCAACCCAGGTAGCACAAGGTCTCTCTTCATTTTTTTCCCTCTTTCATTTTTAACATCGCTTGTAGATGTAACTTATAACTCCATAAAAATTGTGCATAAGCAAAAATTAAAGAAAAAGTTGCATTATTTCTTATGTGCTATGCTTTATACCTTGTAAAAATTGAAGGACTAGTTTCTCTCCACAAACATGTCTATTTAAGACCACAAAGTCCAGTAGAGGCCATCTTCGACTGTGAACATTTTTGTAAAGGATAAAACAGATTTTGTAAGGGTTTTAATACCAATTGTGATCTGTTTAGGACATCGTTGGCTTTAGCTTAGCATATGTAGTTTCTTTGAACTACTCCACAGAATCCTACTGTATGACAACTAAACTGTGCCGGTAGGAACTTCAGGCATCTTGTTTTTTGCCTTTCAATAGCTCTAAAGAAAGACGTGGGCCGAATCCAGCTGGTGCCGCGGCCGCAGCCCACAGACGAGTCTCAGCAGTACCAGCGTTACCTCAACTACCTGATTGGCTACGACGTGACTGACGTTAGCAACGTCCATGACGACGAGCTGGAATTCACCCGCCGGAAGCTGCTGACGCCGCGACGCATCGAGCTGTCGGACCGGGACCCCAACCTTTACTCCATGGACCCCTGGGTGACCCGGAAGCCGCTGCCTGAACACCTTCTCTCCAAGGTGTGTTCACTTCCAGAACCTCTTCTTCACCCCACTGACCACCCGTAATTATTGAGAGGAAAAAAGAGTTTAGAACACTAAAAATAAAATTTGTTTTGGATTCTTCAACTGCAAATGTGATATTTTACAACCAACCACCTCCGTGAGCTAAGAAGTGCTCACTTCCCACTCCATGCCCACTATGAAGGAGGAATGCTCACTCCTGACCTGCGATTTGTGGTGACACCTTTAAAGCAGTGCTGCAGCACGACTCCATCTCATTTTCCTGTTTCATGTGGGCAGCCTCCAGCTTCGAGTGGTGCTGCTCTGAAATAGTTTGTGATGTGTGTCGTTCATTCTGCACCCTGCATGAATGCATTTCAGGCAGTCAGAATGTGTTTTCCTTCCAGAATCAATGATTCTTGGGGATTTAGGAACATATCATATTTAATATCAATCATTTTCTTCATATTTCCTTCTGACAAACAAAATTGTGCCTTAATCTCCACGCTATTATCTTCCTTCATTCTCTCAGGTTAATAATGGTTACATCCTGGTTGTAATCCATGTCAGCACCTCCAGCCAGACTATAAAAGTCTCCATTGATGATACGCCTTCACAGGTTGATAAGTATAGCTCATGAACCATGCACCACTTCCTGTTTGATAAATATACCATTTCCTGTAGTGTTTCTATCTGTCCCTTGTCTTTTAGGTATTGGCTAGCTTCTTTGCAAAAACGACCAATAAACGGGTTTTGTTGGGAATCCCTGAACACTCGAGCGACGAGGACTTTGTGTTGCGTGTGTGTGGCAGGTATGCGGTGTGTTGAAAATCCCTGGGAAACTTCACGCTGGGGTTGGTGTGGTCAGGTTGGAGTTGGTTATTGTTGTTTCTGTCTCGCGCTAAGGGAGGAGTATTTGTATGGAGAGAAAGCCCTGCAGAGTTTCAACTGGATCCGTCAGTCCCTCAAGAATGGAGAGGAGATCCACTTGGTTCTGGAGACTCCACCTGATCCGGAGCTGGATCAGGTCCAGCGGGAGGACTGGGCCCAAGTGGATGACTGCACAGGAGTCGCAGGTTACAATTTGAAACACCGCTGTTTATTTATTTCTACTCAAATGAGCTGAATTAAACTCTAAAGGTTTATCCCAGGCACCCACGAACAGATGACCATTGCTGAGAAAGACCATGAGCGAGTGTTCACCATCTCCATGTGGGACTGCAACAGGAAGTTTAGAGTCAAAGTGCTTGGAATCGACATCCCGACGCTCCCCAAAGTCCCCGAGTTTACAGTGTTCATCGAGGCCAGCATCTTCCATGGGCAGCAACTTCTGGCGCAGGTTGGATACATTGAACGATGAGCCTCCCATACACACCAGAGAGACGTTGTCACATGTTGCCACATAACAACCACAAGCCTCAAAGTATTTTACTAGGAATTCATGTGACCAACACAAATGTGGAAGGATGTTTTTACAAAGAAAATTATCAACTATATTGTATTTGTTCATCATTAGCCTGCTGGTTTAAAAAAAAATCAACAACTTTTTGTTCTACGCTTTGCTTCATCCAGAGGGTCTGGGTCCTTGGCTATTGAAAAACTATTGAGAGGTTGACTGTGTCGAAGTTAGAATTGTTACCAAATTGCAAACATTTGGCTGTGATTTATGTTCAACGGTATAATTACCGTTTATGAGAAATTTTGTGTGCTGAAAGCAGACTATTATTCTAAAACAGAACAGAAAATCAATGTCATCATTCAGAACTTCTGATTTGCTGATTAACCCGATTGAAATTCTATTGGAGGAATCCAAGTCAATGGGAGAAATTCTAAATGGAGCTCTGAATTAGATGAGAATCGAATGTCACCACAAAATACATTGGCTATAATATGTTATGAATACACAGGCATTTTCCGTCTACCAAAAACCTGCTGCTGTGACAAAAGTCAAGTTCACACACAGTTTCCTGCTGCGTCTTTCCTGGAAACCATAAGCCACCATCAATCCTGTTAAACTATTCTGAATTTGCATGATCTGCTTATTCATTTTGGATGCGGTTTGAAGACAATAAACGCTGCGGCTGACAGCATGAATACAGGCCAACATTGTCCTCCGATTCCTGTAAACATAATTTGAATCCTGGATGTAAGGAAGCTGACTCTTAAAGGGACCATTAAGTTTTTTTTTTCTTGAAGTTATGAGCAGTGACTGTGTTAAAACCCTAAAAGACATCAGTGAACTCTTTTAGGAAAGAACAACTTCCAAGACGTTTAATGAAGAAGTGCTGTGGAACTGCTGGCTGGAGTTCAACATAAAGATCAAGGACCTGCCTAAAGGGTCACGCCTCAACCTGCAGGTGCATCTGGTTACCTTCACTACTGTTTTCTAGATTTTATCGTGTTTGGTTAAAATAGGGTCGCTTGGCTAGCTCTGAACCACTTTCACTAAATCCAGGTGATCTGTGGGAAGCAACCCCAAACCCCCAACTCCAAAAGCTCCTATCACGACAACACAGCAGGAAGCTCCACCCTTGAAGGTAAAATCCAGTTATCGCCAATGAGTCAAGCTATTAAATTTAGAACGGCACACTGCGGCCATTTTAGTCTTGGACAAAGATGATGTGTTTTTGGGGAAACATCTGTGTATCTGAGCAGCTGATTTTGCTTGTGATTGACGGATTTATGTAATAAAGATATACAACTTAATGCCTACCGATAGCTACTTGCCAACAGCAAATAAACTCAAGATGAAGAACTGTTGTAGATGACACAGAGCTGATGGAGTGACTGTACGAGCTGCTCGTGACAGTGTTTCTCACCATGGCTCAACAGGAGATTTAATCGATTCACAGGCTTTTCCGAACTGGAAAATGAACTATAGAGCATTGACAAATCAGGATTTTTACCAAACTGATTGTCGAGCAGAAACTTGGCAAAATAGGGCCCAGATCACTTGGTCCTAGCTTGTGGTAGCTACCACAGTCTGTAGCCAGAAAAAGAAAAAGCCAGAACATTGAAACAAAGGTCCCAGGACATCCTCATCTTCCAGCATTACACACTCTTGATATGTCGCCATTCCGTCATTTGCGATCAGTGACATTTGCCACCATCAACGAGGGAACCCCTTATCATCACACCTCTTTGTCTTCCTTTCAGGAAAGACCAAGAACCGCCTCCTGTACTACGTCAACCTGCTCCTGATCGACCACCGCTCTCTCCTCCGCCAAGGCGAGTTCATCCTCCACATGTGGAAGATGCCCGAAAAGAGCGAGGAGAGCAGCAGCAGCATCAACGCAGACAAGCTCACATCGGCCACCAACCCGGACAAGGCCTCCTCCATGGCCATCGCCATCTTGTTGGACAAGTACTGCTACCCGGTGGTGCTGCCCAAGAGCAGGGAAGTGGGCAGAGACTGTGGGACCAGCGGTGAGGAGGGTGACGGAGGGGAGAGAGGTCAGAGGGAAATGCCCAACCACCTGAAGAAGCAGTTTGCGGCGATCGTGTCCACTGATCCCTTACATCCCCTGAGTCCAGAGGACAAAGAGCTGCTGTGGCACTTCAGGCATGAGTGCATGCGTGATCCGAGGTACTTGTTTTACTTCCCAATAACATTATACTATATATTTTTCTTTTTGCTTAATTTGTTCAGTAATCTTGCTCAGGGCTTACCCGAAGTTGCTGGGCTCAGTCAGATGGGGGAAACAGGAAGACGTCCTGGCTACTCATCGCCTGTTGGACCGCAGCAATGCATGGGACACCAGGTAAAGTCCACACGGCAGCATACATCTCTGTTTGTGGTGTTGATGTTGTGTTGACCTGCTGGCACGTTGCTGCTCCTCAGTGGTCTGGATGTTGGTCTGGCAATGCAGCTGCTAGACTGCCACTACTCGGATGCCCAGGTCCGATCCATGGCGGTGCGGAAGCTGGAGACGCTGGAGGACGATGATGTCCTCCGGTATCTCCTCCAGCTGGTCCAGGTGGGTCTTATCTCATGTTTGTGTTTATCTGTTAACAGGCATTACAGCTAACCTGAGGCTGCAGATGGACAGTTTGAAATAAGTAATGTCTGAAAACTTGTGTTACATTAGAGTCTAAACTCTAGGAAATGAAGGAGGTTTTTGGTCCCGTCACTTTTTCAGAGGAAATGAGTTTTTGTTCATCTGTCAATGTTATACATAGAGCAAGTCTATGAGATCAAAGGCATGATTCTTTCTTCCTTCTTTCCTTGATGCCTTTTTCCTTCTTCCTTGCTTTGATGCATGTTTTCTTCCTCACTTCCTTCTTTCTTTTTCTTCTTTTCAAAGTCTCCTTCCTCACTTTCTTCCTCCCTCCATCCCTTTTTTCCTTCCTTCCACCCTTGTATCCTTCCTTGATTTCCTCCTTCCTCTTTTGTGTTTCCTTTCTTATTTTCCTTATTCCCTTTCTGTCCCTTTTCTTTCTTTCATTTATTCTTTCATTCCATCTATCTTTTATTCCCTCATTTTCTCTCGCTTTCTCTTTTTGCCAATGTTTTGTATCTTACCTTTAAAATCTCTGAAGTTCCAACATGAAGAACATGAATGGATCCTATTCTGGAAACACAGCTACAACAACACTTAGGTAGCCATTTGCTCTAATAATAATCAATCCATAATCATTAAACCAATTTGGTGAAGGCAGCAGCTGCTGTGCATATCAAGTACTATTAATGCTGGTCCTTCACAGACGGGTGTGTCTGAAATACGAATTCTAAATGCGGTTCTGGTCAGAGTTAATAAATGAACTAACTGAGCTGCTGTTGGTTTCACTGAAGGCTCTTCAAGTCTCGGTTCCAGCTCACCAGCCAGTGGAAACCGCTGACTCAAGCCTCACGCTTCTCCTCACTGTGTTTCCACAGTCAACTCTGCACTCAGCTTTGCATGAGCAACAAGCATCAGCTGAGGCCAACAAAGGGCCCTTTGCTTGGATAGGAAAATGAGACTTCATCTCTGCATGCTGTGCATTTTAATCACCGATGGAGGATTAGTGCCAAATGTTTATATAAATACTGATATTGAAGGATGAAGCGCTCTGGAAATGTGTGGGACTGACTCAGCAGGCTGCGCTCACGTCATCCTGTCTGATCTATTTTCGAACGCCGCAAAGTCTAATCTTAGATTACAGCTGAATAACAGAACGGGAGTGAAAACACAGACGTTTTAATGTGAAAAATAAGTACGTTTTAAAGTGAAGGAAAACGTTTTTGTTCCCCACTTCTACAAATTTCTTAAGGAAGCCATTCATGAGGTGGAATTTCAGCTCAAACTGCTCCTGATATTTGACCTTGCATCCTCAGCTCCCCCTACAAATTCCACCAGGTGAGCACAATAGGCTCTGTGTTTTCACTTCCTTCATTGCTACAGTCAAATTTGTTTCAGTTCAGTTCAGAAATACTTTATTTATCCTGAATAAACTCACATCACTGGGACAGAAAGGACCTCTAGTAGCAGTCAGTCTTGCAAACTCCCCCCCAACAAAACTAAAGAAGCCTCTGACTTAAGGCTATCATGTATGCTAACAGCTCAATAGATTCGATACTCAACACTAACTCTGTGCAGGTTGTGGACCCATCTGGAAATAACGCCACTTCCTGGTTGAATGTCAACAGGATGACTTTTAAGACATAATCCAGCCTCTTTATGAGCTGCATTTGTTTATCACTGATAAAAACACTTTTATGTTTGCTATATATGTCAGAGCACAGGAGAGTTGGATGGATATGAGCTTTGTTTTACTTGTTTTGCTTTTACTAATGTCGGAAGTTATAGAAATGCTAGGAAATATTTACATGTTTAGCTCTCGTCATCTTGTTTTTATTTATTTTTAGACAATAGAAAGTGGCTTTATTACAGCTGAACACCAAAAAATGAAAAAAACCCAGAACACAACAGCTTGTGTTTCCTCAAGCGTCCCCAAACCATGATACTTCCACTTCTGTGCTTCACAGCAGGGATAAGGTTATTTTCCTGGATTGCCAAACTCTGCTTGTGTCCAAATAATGCAGAAATGCATTTCTGTATCCGTTCTTTCTGACAAACTAAAAGTCTGTTTATGCTTTTCTTGGAGAGGTTTGTTTTCAGGATATACTGGTCAAGTCACTTGATTTAACTTTCCTTTGCTGTAGGCTATCATTTGTACAGTGGATGATTTCTTTGCTTTTTAAAGCCTCGTTAATTTTCTAACATAAACCATAATCTGTTGCAACCTTTGAAGGCCTAAAACAGTTCTGTCGGTTTTCAGTCCTATTATTATGTCAAACTAAGTCTTTAACTTACATAAAACTCTTCTTCCATTGTATAGTTGTTGATTTAATTTCTTTTTACCACAAAATACACTTATGTCATCTGCAAACAGTATAACTTTTGGCAGTTTACAAACATTTTTACGGATATAATCAACTTTTTTCATTCAGTTGTGAATTCATTTTCAGGTTGGTTTCTGTCATCTGCCTATAAAGGAAGCAGCAGGATGATCAAAACATAAAAATAATCTGTCTCGATTTAATCTTAGTTGGTTTCAAGCTATCTAGGTTAGGTGTTTTGGCATAGTTTCTATGGTTACAGTTGCCCATAATATGGTAATTATTGAGCATATAAATGTGAATAAAAGAAAACTGGTGCATTGTGACAGACAGACATGTTTGTTTGTCCGTCTTCTCCTGCAGGCGGTGAAGTTTGAGCCATACCATGACAGCGCCCTGGTCAGGTTCCTGCTGAAGAGAGCATTGAGGGTAAGCTCAACAACAACAAGAGTTGTTTACACTTCATACGCTGCTGCTAGTGTTATGACTGGATCATTTCATTCATTTTGGGAGACGTAAATTGGCCAACACATGTGAGACTGATCTCATTCTCCAATCTTATCTACCTTTGTAAAGGTCTGGAAATCACCCACTGTCTCATTTTTCCAGACAAAAAATCAGAATTAGCAGATCAGACTTTTTAAAGATTGATGATTGGCTAGAAAACTGCGATTAGTGCAGTTGTTATAACATTGTTATAACATAATAATAAGAAAAAGAAAAAATGTATGTTAGCAAAGCTGCATCTAAATGAACCACCAGACTTCAGGAACCATGCACTTTGGTTACAGAGAGTTACAAGGAAGTGAAAATGTGCATGGGATAAAAAAACCCCTATGATTTTTCTAGTGTAAATTCGACACGTATCCTTAAATAAACTTGTCTTTCCCCTGTTCTTTTTTCAGATATCTCTAATCATTTCTTCCTCTCCACAGAGTAAGCGCATCGGCCATTTTCTGTTCTGGTTCCTGCGAAGCGAGATCGCCCAGTCCATGCACTACCAGCAGAGGTACGCCGTGTTGCTGGAGGCCTACCTCAGAGGCTGCGGGGAGAACATGCTGCAGGACTTCAGGAAGCAGGTGAAGCGTCTCCCCCATTCAATAATCACAAATGATTCTCAGTTAGCAGAGTGTTATAATAAAAAAAAAAAGTAATTTGGAGTATTTGTTCTGTCTCTGACAGCGTCTTGTTTCTCATCCTTTTCTGGTAGAGCCACCTGTTGATGTTTTCAGGTTTTTTTTTTAACTCTTTGGATACAGAGCATAGTTTTTAAAAACTGAACTCTCTCCAGGTGGAGATGACTGAAGCCCTTCAGAAAGTCACACGTGAGATGAAAGCCATGTCTGCTGACAAATATGACGTCACACAGCAAGGTGAGGAGGAGGGCTTCCATCACATGGCTCTGAAATGCTTCTAACATATTTATAAGGAAGATTTTATTAAAGCCACTTTCATTAAAGTTTTGCAAGCATCACAACAAACTTTAATGAATTTTGTTGAATCTGTAACTGATAAAACAACAACACAAAAATCAGTTAAATTTGGGAGATTTAGTGATTGGCCGATACTTACATGAGAAACTGATCTAATCCACTGATCAAATCTACCTTTTTTCTCGCGCTCTTTGTCGGCAATACTACACACAACCTGTTCCCATAGCAACTAACTGACAGAAGCTCCACTTGTGTATCAGGTTTCGACACAACAAGCAAAAATTTCCCACACAAAGACCAGAACATTCAGTCTGTTACAGCTTTATGTTTTCAGACTTGATGTTTATGTTGTGATTATTAATAAGTGATCACTATGGTTGATTAGCTATTTTAAACCTCTGCTCTAATGATCTGTGAGAGAGTTGGTGTGGGCTGCCTTTAAAAAAAAAATTAACTGAACATTAACGCACTGCAGCTCATCTACATGTTCAGATTGTCAAAGTCAAGCTAGCATGACCTTCTTCCCTTAACTTTGCTTTGAAAGGAAAGGAAAGGAAATTAAAACTTTTTCCTGTCTTTATCTAGTTGTCAGAGTATTGACAATTAGTAGCCAATATTCTTTTATATATCAAGTGTACATTTAAGGTTTAGCTTGTTACATTGATAACAGTTAAAACCAAAGCTGGTCATTGTCAGTGAACAGTTTTTTGCTCTAGTAGGGAGTTGGAGGGTGGGATCTGACGTCACATTCCGCATGTGATGTCATGTTGTACCGTCTCTATATGCTCTAAGTTGTATTGCTCTGTCACATAAAATATCACTTTAAGTGTGAGACTTCCTGTGAAGCTAAGCGTGTGTGTGCTGTGGGATTGTCAGTTGTGATCCAGCTGCGTCAGAAACTGGAGACCTTGCAGTTGTCGGGCCTTCCGGAGAGTTTCCGAGTCCCTTACGATCCCGGGCTGAGAGCTGGGACTCTGCTGGTGAGACACACACACACACACACACACACATCTGCACCCATAAGGACCAACATCGAATCAGCTTTTGTTGTCCATATGCAGATTGAGCAGTGCAAGGTGATGGCGTCCAAGAAGAAACCGCTGTGGCTGCAGTTCAAACGGGCCGACCCCACCACGCTGTCCAAAGACCCTGTGGGCATCATCTTCAAGGACGGGGATGACCTGCGACAGGACATGCTCATCCTGCAGGTGGGTCAGCAGCCATTCGCACCAGTTCACACAGCCAGAGGTTCCAGGAAGTTCGCTCACATCTCTGCTCCTCCTGTCAGATTCTGCTCATCATGGAGTCCATCTGGGAGACGGAGTCTCTGGATCTGTGCCTCCTGCCGTACGGCTGCATCTCCACCGGCAACAAGATTGGTCCGCTACACTCTCTTACACCCTTATATGCTTTATCTGCGCTACAGCGCCCCCATCCACTTGTTTTTTTCAAATTTTATTGTCACAAAACAATAAATCCATCTAACGTCTGCTATCAGATGAGGAACGTTGTCCCTTTAATCCAGACACATTGGAGAGATTTTCAACCTTACACTTTATCTCAGTCGGATTTAAGTCTAGACTTTGACTAGACCAGGGGTTTGCAGCCTTTACAGCCTCTCAGGACAATCATTGAAACTTGTTTAGAACCGCAAATGTCATATGAGCTAAAGAACAAAATTCACAAAAAACGTTTTAGATAAATATCTAGTTTAGACATTTTATCTCTATATGTAGTATTTAAAATAAAAGTAAACAAAGAAGAGGACGGATATTTATTTTGAAAAAAAATCACAGATTCCAACCTAGTGACAAAGTAAACAGATCTAAAAACATATTGCTGCTGCTACTTAAGTGCCATTTCATGTGGGAATTTAGTGCAAATGTTGCACAAAGAAAACTGAAAAAACAGTTAAAAACCTTTAGTTTGTACCCAAAGTCATTAAAAGGCTTTTCGGAATGTCCAAAAAGCCACTTGCAATTCCAGAAACTTTTTTAGATTTTCTTTATTTGCTTCTTTTTTTCCTATTGCAGAACACAAGTGAATTTAGACTTATGGCCTCAAAGTGACGGCCAGATTCGCTCCAATAGAGCAGAATTTCCAGTGTAGGTTAGCCTGCATCTGGTCGTCTGTTTCCATACCTTTTCGTTCTGCCTTTGTCGTCCCTGTAGGAATGATTGAGATTGTTAAAGACGCCACTACGATCGCTACCATCCAGCAGAGCGTCGTCGGAAGCACCGGTGCCTTTAAGGACGAAATCCTCTACCAGTGGCTGCGGGACAAGTGTGTCAGCGAGGAAAAGGTGCCCTTCACAAATACAAACTGGATGTTTTGGCACAATACAAAACCACCAGCAGGGGCACTGCTGAGCAAATATAACTAAATGAAAACCTTCCATCATAGAAGTAAAGGAAAGTCACTTCTAGTCCTAAACTGTTCTAGTCCTCCAACCATTGAAAATATGCTTTGGAATAAAAATCTTAAAGTAAATTATTATTTTAAAGAGAGTGTGTTTCCCCAAGAATAAAAAATTCGAACAAAACATTCAGTTTTATGTTTGCAGTCTAACAAAAAGCTTAAAAAAACTGTGACTTTAACACAACATTTTAAACAAAATGGCGCAAAATCGGTTATTTCAGGTAACAACAATCACAAAAACCATGGCGACATTCTGGAGGGACTGAGCCGCAGCGTTATGTAATCAGAGTGTTGCTTCGTTTCCTGCTGCAAGTTTGTTTACCAAATAGTAGGAAGTAGCTTTAGTTCCTGACAGGCAGGAAGTGAGGCCACATCACACACAGCTGGCACAACATGCAACCTCAGCATGTGACTGCATGTTTTCAAGCTGTGTGTGTGTGTGTGTGTGTGTGTGTGTGTGTGTGTGTGTGTGTGTGTGTGTGTGTGTGTGTGTGTGTGTGTGTAGTTCCAGCAGGCTGTGGAGAGGTTCCTGTATTCCTGTGGGGGATACTGTGTGGCCACCTATGTCCTCGGAATCGGAGACCGCCACAATGACAACATCATGATCACAGAGTCGGGTAGTCTGTCTGTGTTTAAATATAATAATACATTTTTAAAAATGATCAAAATTCGGGCAGCTGAAAGATGTGTGGACGGTTTCTGCAGGGAACCTGTTCCACATCGACTTCGGTCACATCCTGGGGAACTACAAGAGCTTCATGGGAATCAGCAAGGAGTGGGTTCCCTTCGTTCTCACGCCTGACTTCCTGTACGTCATGGGAACGTCGGGGAAGAAGAGCAGCCCCCACTTCCAGAAGTTCCAGGTGCGAGACTTGTTTGTTTGTTTTTATTGTGGATGCAGTCTGAAACAAAATGACCGCTCTTGATTTTCCCACACCGCTGCAGGATGTGTGTGTGAAGGCTTACCTCGCTCTGCGGCATCACACCAACCTGCTCATCATCCTGTTCTCCATGATGCTGATGACCGGTAAGCCGCAAACATTTTCACACCTCAGGTTTGTCATGAAGTGCAAGCTAACGCTCCATTATAAGCCTAAATTTAGAAAACCTTACCTACAGTTGAAACCATATTCATACACCTAATAAAAAGACATACGTTTTTCTCACTGTCTGAACTTCTTGTTTTTGGTTGATTAGAATTACCAAAATTATTTCTATTCATTAAGTGCCAGAAAACTCATCAAGGACATTTTTTGTTGCTGTCTTTTTAAAAAAATATATTTTTACTATTTGTATCTCAAAAGCAGTGCTGGAAAAGTTAGAAAACTTTTTGAAAATGCATGAAAAATGATTGAGTTTTACCCTGCAGGGGGTTTAAGTGACAAATCCGAACGCAGACTTCTACACTTTAAATGAAAATCTTAAAAGTATGGCATGCTCTTTGATAGGGATGTGCCGATCAGGTTTTTTCCTGCCGATCCCGATACCGATCACCCCTGAAGGCCGATCGCCGATTCCGATCCCCGATACCGATCACATAATTATTATTTATTTCTTTTTTATCATAAACACTACTGTTACATTATGTAGAAAAAGGAACCATGAATTCACCTTCATTTAGACAAAAACTTGTTTTTAATAACTTTTCCAAGAAGAAAACTAAACA